>JAOBRD021033556.1:0-11622 GCA_027575215.2 Hydrozoanthus sils | reverse complement strand
GGGGGCAGGCTTTCCGGGTTTGGGGGGGGATGACGAGAAAGGGAGGGCCTGATACTCAGGTTACATTTAAACCATTTCTTTAGGAGCCTTCTACCGAGAAAAACAACTAGGGATATAGAAATCAACAAGTTTAAATTTGTACAGACAAACTGTAAATGTTGCTGAAATAGAAACACAATCAGTTACTGTTCATCAGCAGGATACCCAAGCTGTGTGCAATTCCACAACTGGTTTCAATTCAACAAAGAGTAAAACAATCTTTGATTTATTAGTGATGATAATTAGCTTTTATCCAGTGGATAGCTTATCCAGGCTTCATACACCCAGGCTCTGATCGCCATCTTTTTCGGAATGTTTTATTCCATTATCGTTGCTTGGACACATGGATGGTTTTGTCCCCAAAAAGAACTGGAACGAGTAAAAATATCCGATAGAGGTTGTATGACGTCATAGGAACTTGCGTGACTTGCATTCTCTGAGTTCATTCATAATCATTCATTCATTCATTCATGATGGATGGAGGCGACGTTCGCTACACGTGTGACTCTAAACTCGAGTCAAAAAGACCTTATTTGAACGCAGACCAAGCAATCCAACTTGCTAGAAGTCTCTTTCATTTGAAGGTTACCGATAAGCACTCATCAGTCAAAGAGTTTGATAGTTATGACGACAGAAACTTCTACATGGAAGGAAAGTTCGTTGACAATAGAGAGAAAGTCGTTGAAAAAAGACATGAGTTTGTGTTTAAGGTTTTGAATTTCGCGTACTCGGAGAATGTGGATCTTGTTGATGCATATACAGCTGCAATGTTGTTTCTGAAGAGTGAAGGCTTTCACTGCCCAAGTCCAGTGAAGGCGGCCGTTAACGGAAGCCATTATGTCATGTGCAAGTTTCCTCGAAAGAAGAACGGAGCGGAAGAGGAAAAGAATGACCAACTCGAAGACGACAGAATTACCATCTACTCAGCAGGGGAGGTTTATGACAAACAAAAACAGCACGTGTGCGCAGTTTGGCTGCTGGAATTCATTAAAGGAAAGGGTTTGCACGAAATTCCATGCAGCTCTCAAGTTCTGAATCAATGCGGTTCATATTTGGCCAAACTTCATTTTAGCCTAAAGGTTTGTTTCTGCATGCTAACAACTAACCGATTTTTTATTTGTCTGTAAAATAGTGCATTTAAACAAAAATCTTCGAGTTGTTTAGAGTATTGATCGTTTTTTTTACTTTGAAGATTAGTTTTAACAACTTTAAATTATTATCGCTGACTGCACAAAGCTTCAAACCGAAGTCTTCCATGTTAAATCCCTTGTTGAATTTCTGTAAAAAATGTTTCTAAGATTATTATTGTTTCATGGTAAAGAATGTGTTACCATGCCTGGCAAACAATGTCAGTGGTATTCATAAAAAATTAATACATGAACGAAATTCTTTAGCTAAAGAACCTTTTGTCAAAATCCCATCACTTGGTTACTGCAGGTGTTAAAGAATAATTCAAGACTGACATCTATATTTTTCTTTTTTTTTTCCCTCTAATATAAGAAATATAGCTTGAGTTTGATATATTTATTCATATATAAATTACTGAATAACTTACTTGTAGTTTATTCAGATTAAATCTTCTCTTGAGCCAATACGGCCCATCGGGCCAGTGTTTGTCCCAGGTTTCCATAGTGCTTATGTGGGAGTTTCAAACACCCTCTAGCCAGATCACTTACCCATCAACTCAATGGTTAACGCACAGCAGAAGCTCGTACTCTTTTATAAAGTTCAGATGACTGGAAACAAGTTTATTTTTTGATAAGTGTCTTGCTCAGGACACAACGCAGTGATCTAACTCTAGGATTAAAGATGAACATGCCAACTCCTCAGTACTGCACCACAAGCCACAACTGACTTTATTCAGATTATGCTACACAGGGTTCGCACGATCCTTGGATTCAATTTTTTGTTTCAAGGTTTTTTAGGATAAGATATCGATCCTTGAAATTTACTGAAATTCCCTTGAAAATAGTGCAGTTTAAATAGTCACTATCTTAACATGTTATGTTATTTCAATTCGTTATGTTTTTTTTTGTCTGCCTAACCTAAAATGAAAGAACAGCGATACCGTAATTGTTCTAATTTATATTAAGCGCCAGAAAAATAATTTCAGATTTTATTGGCTCTTAAATAATATTGGGGTGCGAACAAAATTATTTTATCCTTCCGACGCTTAAATTAGAGGGGCGCTTAATAATTGGAGGAAGAATTAAAATGTTTTACTTTAAACACTTCTCAAAATGAGCGGTAGCCGCTCAAGGTCTCCAAAAGATAAATTTCAATTTTCTTAAATAACGCGAGAAATCATAAACTTCGGAAATAAAGACTATTCTGACTAAAAGCCTTTTAGATATTTTAAACTGATAACACTTTATACGGTCGTCTTTAATTGTAAAGTACTCGCCATTTGATCTTGTCGCACTTAGCTAGTTATCGTTAGCAGAAAAATCACTGTCACGACCGGCCCTCCCGCTCGGGTAGCTTTCAAATTTCTCAATAAAATAACGCAAGAAACCATAATCTTTGGGAATAAAGACTATTCTAACTTTATTTAGAGAACTACCGCTCATTTAGTCTTTTGAAGACCTTGAGCGGCTACCGCTCATATAGCCACTTCGTAAACAAAATCACGCTACTCAAAAGTGGTTCGTGCGGCTCATGAGACACATGCTTAATTATTGCAAAAGAGTTTGTTTTGCCGACTTTTCCGATGAAGTAAGAACACAAGAATGAAAACAAAATCATACTTTTTTCATTTTTGCAATATCCAAACTGACATGCTACTGCCATTAAAAATTATCTGATATTACTTAATCAATGTTTTGAACGCCATAAAATGAAAAAGCGGAAGTTTAAGATATTAAAAATGACCTTTTATAAAGTATTCCGATCGCCGGATACGCATACGGTTTATTTGTTTTCTCCAAATCTGCCCAGTGCTCGTCACGAGAACTATATCGACTCATTGATTCTCCTATTTTTAACTTTCTTACCTAAAATAATTCAAATCACGACAAATGATAACATACAGGTCTGTTCAAATTTGTTTAAGAACGTGCTCTGAAACTTAGAACATTTTATGGCATACTATGCGGTTGTTCCACTGGAGTGGCCGTGGACGTGTGTCGCGTCAAAAAGGCGCCGCTGTTTTCATTGCTTTTACAAAACTTGTAGAGCTGTTCGTTTTGAAATTTGAAAACAAGAATCCGGAAGATAAAACTTGAGATTGTTATCAAAAGTTTCCAAAGTAATTACGGGCATAATTCGATTGAATTCATTAAATGCAAAACAATTAAGTATTTCCTTTAAAGAATTGGCGCCAGAAAAAAATAATTACAAATTTTCGTATGGCGCTAAGGTTACTAATTTTCGTATGAGGGAAGCACAAAATATTCAGTTGGTTGGGGCGTAAATTAGAACAATTACGGTACTTTGCACATAATTCTTAACCTTTACTGACTCATATTACTAGCATTTTATCAGTCCAAGACATGCATGAGGTCACATGCTCCCTGCTGATATTTTTATCAATTTTGTTATTGCTGATGTTATTAAAGTTACAGCAAATTATACAAAACCTAAGTTTTCTTATTTTAGAGCTTAAAAAATGGAGAAGGTCCTTGAATTTTAGAGCCAAGGCCCTTGAAAAATGACTCGAAAATTCCTTGAAAGTCCTTGAAATGATTTCTGGAAAAGGTGCAAATCATCCTGGTTACATAGTCAGTGAGGAAAACCTGGGTATCAGTGAATATTGCCCATCCCATTGGATATCCATTGTTTTATTTTTACCAAAATATTCGTTTCGTTTATTCTTTGATATACGGCCAGCCAAAGGAAGAGAATACTTTACCTGTTGCAAGTTTAGATATCATTTTAGATATTTCCTTTAAATATTGGCAGATAGCTATAAAGGGCTTTTCAACTGAAATCTAAATTGTCTTTTCAGAAATTCTCTCACACTGGATTTGACAGACCAAATTTTGTTTGGGACTTGAGAAAAGCACCTACAACAGTAAAGCAATACATGCATGTATTGAAGGATGACAAGAGAATCCAGCTTATTAAAGACGGTCTTGAGAGGTTTTCCAAAGAAGTGCTTCCAAAATTAGAGTCTCTACCAATGCAGATTACTCATGGTGATTGGAATGAACATAACATTCTGGCCTCTGAAAATGGATCTGGCAGTTTTTCTATCACTGGGTTTCTAGATATAGGTGATATGATTAATTCATATCGAGTTTTAGATGTTGCTATAGCAATGATGTATTTTTGTCACTTAGAAAATGCCCTCAGTTCAATGAGTCTTGTTGAAGCTGCTGGTCACATTCTTGCTGGCTACCAGCATGTTAACCCACTTTCAGAAGTTGAGATCGGTATGTTGCATGCATCTATTGCAGCTAGATTCTGCCAGTCTCTGGTGTATGGAGCATACATGTATACCCTTTACCCAGAGAATGAATATCTGTTGTTTTCAGCAGCCAAAGGATGGAAAATCTATGAGGAGTTTCTCAAGTTATCAAAGCAGGAGGTTATCACAACCTGGAAGAACATGTATACTTCTATGTAGCATTTTCATGTTTTAAGGAGGGTTAATTGTATTTTTAAATGCCTTGCATAGTTTTTATGTTTCTCAATCTGTGATGGAGTCTTTGATTTTAATTTCTTTTTATTTCAACAAATAATTGTGGGCAGAATTTTGAAACACTTTCAATTGCTGAAATAGAATTTTAACTGTTTAGGGATAACAGAACATTTTTGTGCCCTTCTTCTTTCTCTAAAATTAATCCTTGCCTTGGTAATTTGGCTATTGCCACATCTTCAATGTAACTCTTTGGCTCCTGGATTGGCCAATCCAAAATGTTCTGTTTTTCCTAAACCAGCCAAAACTGACTAGTCATTGACCTCATTCCCAAGGTTCTCTCATACCCGCCCTTCAGAGGGAGGGCACAAATGAGAAAACCCTGGGAATGAGGTTGACCAGTCATGTGGGGCTCCAAACTTTTGACTCTCACCTCCCCTCTTTAGACATTCAATATTTATGCCTTCCTAGCAAGGGAAATATAATAGTTATATATAGGCCATTTAAGGGTAGTGATGCTTGAAACAATAGCCTGGAATTAAGATACATATATCAGGTTTTGGGAACCAATGAAACAGCTAAAAGACAGAAATGATATAATAATTATAATGATTTATTGTTTTCTGAAGCACCTTTGAACATGAAATGAAACAAAAACAAAACAAAAGTTTGCTAGCTATAGATTTAATTTTAATTGCAGATGCACCATTGCAAACTTTTATAAGAAAACAAAATAAAAGTCATTTCTTTCAAAGTTTATAAATTTACATGTAAAGGTTGTGTATGTCTCATGTTCTTAAATAAATGCACTGAAGTTGAGATGCTGTGTCAACAATCATAATATAGAAAAATGTACAGTTTGGTAAATTTTTCAAGTTGTACACTGTGGAAAAATGCCAGGGGGAGTGGGGTTGACTCCCGGGTTGAAAGGGTGGGGATGACCGATGGAAAAGTCCCGAAAATACCCTAAAAATACCAAGGCATAAAAATTTTCTGCCCAAAAAAAAATAGCAATTGAAAATTGACTGTAACTGTTTCTGCAGCAGATGAATTTTTTTTTACACGTGTTAATTTTGAGATACGGAAGTCATGAACTGTCAAGAACAGATGAACATGATTTCTCAATCTATTTTTGCATCTAAAAAAGTTCTTTGGCAAATAAATTAAAATTTGGTCGCTAATAAGCCACTAAAGAGTAAACTTAACTTGGGGATATTATAAGAGCCTCTTGAATTTGTATTTATAAAGTTCGTGCATTGCCACGACACTAGTCACTACATTTATTAATCACACTATTAAGTAGGCCGAGTAAACCGTGTTGAAGGCACAAATGTAACAACTGGTCCTAAATGTAACAAAGGTCCTAATTGTAACAACAACTTATCCTAAGTGTAACAACACTTGGTCCTAAATGTAACAAAGGTTCTAATTGTAACAACAACTTATCCTAAATGTAACAACACTTGGTCCTAAATGTAGCAAAGGTCCTAAATGTAACAACACTTGGTTCTAATGTATTACAAAGGTTCTAAATGTAACAATAACTTATCCATATTATATTTACAAGGAAGCCTCAGACCAGACTAATGTAATCATATTAAGGGAAATGTATAAACGAAACACAACTCGGCCCGGTCTGAGTTCTTTCAGATCTTTTGTAATCACCCCTAAGATCAGAGTTAGAAGCACGTCAAGAACAACTACAGTTTGATAACGTAATGTCCTCTATAAATAAGTCCAATGGCTTGTATTTTCTGGTCTGCTGTTTATTATCTTCGCCAGAATTTCCCCAGCAATACTAAGTAGTGAGATTCCACGATGATTGTTGCAGTCCGCCCGGTCACCATTGCGCTTGAATAGGTGTGTGATGGTAGCATCATTGAAGTCCTGCGGAACTGCCACTGCTGTCCAGATGGTTTCAAACAGATGGTGCAAGCTCTTCATCAGATCGGGACCCGCGTACTTGAAAATCTCTGGAGCTAGGCCATCGGCCCCTGGCGCCTTGCCATTCTTCAGCGCCTTGATGACAGTTTTTACTTCCTCAAGTTGGATTGGTGCAGCAAGTGCATCGAGCATTGGTTGCTGTGGTATCTCCTCGAACACGGCGTTGTCGATGATCGATGTCCTGTTCCATACCAGCTCGAAATGCTCAGCCCAGCGTTGCACAATCGCAGATGGTTCAGTCAACAGGGTAGTTCCGCTGGCATCCTTTACCGCTGTGGCACCTTTAAAACTGGGACCATGCGCGATCTTAAGCTCCTGGTAACAGGCCCGAGTGTCGTGTCGATCGGCCGCCTCCTGCAGCCTCCTGGCCTGGTCAGCCCACCAGTCTTCCATCATCATTCGAATTTTGGATTGTGCAGGTGACTTTGCCAGGTGGTACTGGTCACACTTCGACTGGTTGTTCTTGTCACTTATCCACTCAAGATGTGATTTATGCAGCTCATCCAGTATTAGGTGAATTGTCACATCATGATGATCGAAACAATCGTTCCATCTCGATGTCGCTTTCCCAGGACAGTTTCTGTGCCTTTTCGTGTGGCCGCCTGCAGGGCCTTCCTCTCTGCCTCAATGTCGCCAGAAGCGAGGTCTGACGAGATCTCCTGGCACAACAGTGAGCGCAGCTTTTCACACTTTAATTTCGAGACATCAAGCCTTAGTGCCCTGGTGGATTTCTTACGTACTTTGGTGGAATCTGCAGGTCAGTCTTCACCTTCACAAGCCGATGGTCGGACCAGGTGGTTGTATAATGGATAGCCCGGGTCAGGTGAGCATCCCTCCGGTCCCGCTGCCGCACAATGGCGTAATCCAGGAGATGCCAATGGTTGGATCGAGGGTGTAGCCAAGTTGTCTTGCGCGATGTTTTCTATTGGAAAAGCGTGTTCGTAATGACCAACCTATGGGCTGCACAGAAACTGAGAATTAGCTTCCCGTTGGAGTTTTCTGCACCTACACCGTGATGACCGAGGATGCCCTCCCATGCTGTAGCACTTCGACCTACTCGAGCATTGAAATCCCAAAGAATCAGGATCTTGTCTCTTGATGGAGTGGAGGAGACTGTCCGTGAGAAGATTTCGTAGAACTCCTCCTTGGCGTCGTCAGGGTGGGTCATAGTGGGAGCATATACGCTCATAACCATCATATGATGGTCGTTCGCCAGACGGATCCGCATGGTCATTAGTCGCTCGTTGATCCCTATTGGAAGACTGGTCAGATGGTTTAGCCGAGACGTACGTACCTCGAAGCCGACACCAGCTAGTCTTGGCTGCCCTTCTGGTTTACCAATCCAATAGAAGGTGTAGCCTGCGCCATCTTCATTCAGTTGGGACTCATCAGATAACCGTGTCTCACTCAAAGCTGCAAAGTCGATATCCTGCTGTTTCAGAACTCGCGCAATGAAGGCGGTCCTTCTCTTGATGGTGTTCTCACTGTCGATCAGTGTCCGAACGTTCCAAACTCCAAACTTAAACGACTTTCTGTAGTGTTTGGTTTTGTGTTTTCGACAGCTGACTGCGGTAAGCCAGCGAGCCGGATGGAGAAGAGCTTTTTTAGGCCACATTTTCTAGACCCTTCCCTTGATTGGGGGGAGCAGGCTCCCCGTGAAAACGGCTGCTCCGTCACACTGACAGGACCGAAGCCTGCAGTTAACTCCGGGTCTACAGTCAACGATCATCTTGTTTAGTGCCGCCTGCGTGCAGGTTTGCAACTAGAGGCTTCCAGCAACACCCTTTTCCTACCTCCGTCACCACTCGCCCATCGCCACAGGGCTTTTAGTTTGGCTGCGGGCCAGCCTCCACAAAGTATAGTTAGAAGAGCTTGTGCAGCCCTCTCCCCACTCCCTCTTTCCTACCCGCTGCGACAGCCAGGTCTCGCGTGGAGCACGTGACTGCCACGGACAAGAGTGCAGCCGGCCGGCCTGAAGCCTCTATTATGACGAGACCTAGCCCGAGTAATAAGCCAGTTGCCGACAGTCACTGATGCTATTTGTGAATAGCAGTGTACACGATGGCCGTTGACCCGCATGGGTTCATCCGCCCTTAGACAGGTGTTGTTTTAGTTCCTGCTGGATATCATGCCACCCTCCTCACCAGCACAGGCTGGTGGGGAAAGGGGGGGGGGGGCGGTTTAGACGCCGGCCACCCGTCCATGCGGCAGGTTGTACTGGGTTACATTGTTACCAGTAGCAGAGACAAGTGCCCCTGACCTGACCTGAGGTGAAAACACAACAAATTTATGGCGACAAGGATGGGATCTTGTAACACTCTGTTTAATTATTTATCAGTTTAGAAACAAAATCTCCGAATGCCGATTTGAAATGAATATGAAAGGCTCCTGCCTCAAAGGCCTAAACGGTTACAAAACCAAATTGTTTGAACATTATCGCCTAACAGAAACGCCTAGGCTAGTGGGGAGAAGTTATGTGTACTTGTGTACTAAGTCTTCTACTGAGAAATAAGAAAACAGAGTGTTAAAGGATTACATTGAAGTCTGTGAGGTGAAAACACAGCAGTACTTACTTAAAATAGTCAACAAACTTGTTCTAAAAAATCATTATGACCATGAAATTTGTGGTTAGAATTTGGGCAAAGGTATATCTGTACAGTAGAAGGAAGATATCGTACTTGCTGGTCAAAAAAGATTTGGTATTCATAAGTTCTTTTAAAAATGTCGATGCAAAACTTCTTGCAAATATATTGCCCCCAATCTTATGTGATGTGGTAATGTAATTTGTTAATAAAGTTGCCAGTATACATTAGTTTGATTTGAATCCTATAAAAGGCCCCACTCGCAATTTTTTTTGTGGGGGGGAGGGGGGCCAATGGAGAATACCCAAAAAAAAATCTCAACTACAGATTGAATTTGTCTACCCAAAATAATGATGATTCATACTTGCCAGAAAATGATACATTTGCTTACTAGTTTATTTATTTTCATTTTTAAGAAGAAATAGAACAAGGTTACATACATAAGATTTAAAAGAACTTACAGGTTGCCACAAAGTGTCATTTGTGACAAGACTGGAATACTTCGCTTCGCTTCTCGGCCAACTGTTCATTTTTCGGACAATCTATCAGCCGCGGACATTATCCTCCGATATACCAGCCGCCGGAAGGGGTTTATTTACTAATTATAACTCACCAAATAATTTTCGTGCAATCTCATTGGATAAAAGGCATCACGTGGTACAAAATCGGAAGTAGGTTATCAGTGCAGCGAATATACCCCTTCCAATTTGATAACTGCCGTGCGATTTTCTCGGCCATTTTTAACTAAAAAAACTAACATTATTTTTCTAATTTTGAAAAAGTTTAAATTAATAGACAAGAAAATTGATCGTTTCGCTGAGTCTAACAACAAAGGTTTTTGAAAATGCCTTGTTTCAAAGGCAGTGAAAGATACGTATTTGAAGGGAAAAAAGCTGCGATTCCGCATTCGCTAAACAAAAGTTTCAATAACAAGTTAAACTAAACCAATAATAAAATCTCTAAAGTTCTGTAAAATATCTTAAAACTGAGAGTTTACATTCAATCCAACTTCAATTAGTGTGGATGAGAGAGAAATTTTCATCGCTGCAATTGTACACAAATTCTTTTCAAAGAAAAGATTATTGGGACAATCTATCAGCCGCGGACATTATCCTCCGATATACCAGCCGCCGAAAGGGGCTTATTTACTAAAAAAACAAAATCAAGAAAACTGCGAGTTTACATTCCATCCAACTTTATTCAGTGTCGAGAAGAGAGCCTGAACTTTTCATCGCTGCAATTGTACACAAAATTTTTTTTGAAGAAAAAAATATTGGGAGGGTTATAAAAATAATAAACCCCTTTTTGGCTTATATATCGGAGGACAATGTCCTTGGCTGATTACTTCGCTTTTCGGCCAACTATTCATTTTTCGGACAATCTGTTAGCCGCGGACATTATCCTCCGGTATACCAGCCGCCGTAAGGAGTTTATCTACTAAATAAACCCTCCTTGGAACAACTCAACAAGATCTTTCATGCCTGTGTAATTCCATTCAATTTATTACCTTTGACTTTGTATTACGCTTACATTATGTAGGACTCCCTCTCTGGCCCAAACGCAGGTTCAAATCCTAACGCCGACTACGGAAGGTTTTATTCAATTTAATTCCGACGGAATTACACCGATCAGTAGTAGACGTGACAAAATGTGTAACCTTCCCGTGAGAAATACGTTCCTTTGTAATGTATTAAATAACACTTTTTTTGAGATTGTAAGTTTCTTATATATATGTAGTACAGAACAACCGGTCGCCATCAAAGTACAAGTTTAAACTCAAGTTGCCGCTGCACACAGTCTTTTTATTTATTTCACTTTATTTATTTGGTTGACATTTGCTATGGTGAATCAAAAACTTACATGTTGTAGAGCAAATTGATTTAGAGCCATAATCTACGTCGGTCATCGATTGATGCACACGAAAAAAGTGACCTGCGTAACATAACGCCAAACAGTTTGCTAGTCATTTTTTAAAAAACCAAACAATTATACAATAAAGTCTGTATTACATCATTATAGAGCACAGCGTACTTGGACGATATGTAGAAAATGAAAATAAAAGATTTTTTCCGAAATTTTAAAATAAACTTTTATATTATATACGTCTGTACGTGGTAAAGTCATAAAAACAGTTCCATTGTCGAATATTTTTCACAAACCCAATTTTTTCACCTTTGTATCCTTAACGTGGCCTATAACTTGGTTAGAGAATATTCAGTGCGACAACTACCGGCTATTAATTTCAAGTAAAATTGTTTTGAAAACTGTTTGTAAATAAATCCACAGTAAAACCACCGAAATTAAAAATGATTAGAGGAAAAGAAATTGATAATGCGTTAACAAACACCTAGAGTTCTAAGTGATGTTCACTGAGAAACCAACCAAAGACAGGATTGCCAACCTTCTTGTGTAAAGAAATGAGTTAGCGGCCTTTTCTGGGAGAGGAGTAATGGGGGGGAGGGGGGGGGGGGAGGATAC
>JAOBRD021033452.1:0-11624 GCA_027575215.2 Hydrozoanthus sils | reverse complement strand
CTATCTATCTATCTATCTATCTATCTATCTATCTATCTATCTATCTATCTATCTATCTATCTATCTATCTATCTAATAGTAGATCAACAAAAGAAAAAATTAAAGAGACTCGCTTTCATCCAGCATGCTTGTTTTTTGATTAACTTAAATTCCCTGAAGAGTGAGTTGATCACAAACAAGCTTGTCCAGATTAAAGAAAGGCTTTTGTCCTTACAACAATGTGTGTCATGCTCTACTTTTCTGTACCAAACAATGTATTACAGAAAAACTAAAACAGGGATTGTGAGTCGCTGGCTTCATTGAGCCACTTTTCACCTTGTTCAAGTAGAACTGAACTTGGGCTAAAGGAACAAAAAGTCCATTCAAGCCTCTCAGCCAACAATATTGGTTGAAATTAAATCTAGATTATCTCTCTGGGAAAAAAGAATTGTCCCAAAGTCCAAAAAGAAAAGTTTATACTATGTAATTTTGATGTGAAGAGCTTTAAACTGATTATAACACACCTTGTAAATAAATTCACTATTTCTTGAAATAATTCGTGCCAAAGAAGGTTTTTTTAAAAAAGCTGATGCTTGGAAAGAAAACTTTGTTACTGAGTAACCTAAATGCTGATTAGTTTTTTAGTGTTTTGCCATAGCAACAGAGTCTAAATTGCCACATGGATTCAAATACTTACCTTTTAGCACTGCTCCTGGTAACTGCTGCTGTAAAGTAAGCAACATTTAAAAAAATTCTGCAATATTCAATATTTTCCGTAGCTCTAGGATATAAGTGAATTTAGAATTACTGCTAATAAATTTCTAAGATGTAGAAATGTAAGTATTTGGTCAACACAGAATTGCATTATTCAGCTAAGTTTAAAGTTTACTGTATAATTAAACTAGTTTAAGTTTTTAGTTTAACATTTGGCAAAAGTGAGTGCCACTTGATCATGAACTGTCAAAACCTGGGGTTCTTGAAAACTGGTTTTCCTTTTCATGTTTTTCTGGCCATAATTGATAGTTGACAATAATGTTATTGTTAGTTGTACTATTAAAATATTTTTTATTCAACTTGAAGTTACAGTTTAATTGCTGACAACAATTTAAATGATCTTAATTGTAACTAGGAGTAGTTGTTGCATAAAAAATTCCATTTCATTTTCTTCACCTGATCATGAAGAGTTTTAGATATTAAAGAAATTCTTGGTTGGTTATTGAGCCAGTGTACAATGAAGCACCATTTTCTGTGAATAGTTAAATCATGATACATAGAGTGTGGAGTAGTTTAATACTTGTAAAAAATAAGTACACACGACTTGATAACAATTCTTTTACAAACCAGTACAAAGTATAAAATTAATGAAAATTGTATATTTAAGAATCTTATCTTCAGTTTCACAACAAGTTGAGAACTTGCATGCGATTAGATGACATAAGGTCTCTTGACAATGGCAATCTGATTAAATTCAAGATATAATTCAATATTTGTGCCAAATAATGCTGATCAGCACAACAGGAGATAATGTTTCAGCCACATTTCTTAAAATCCTGTCTGCATTTTGCATAAATTGAAGCTTGAGATAATAAATTTTACTTCTAAAACTACAGTGTGATTGAATAAGACTGAGTGGTTAATAAGTAAGATCAAACAAGTACCTTAATTTGCCGTGTATAAGTCAACTTTTTAACACCAGAAGTTCACAACTAAAAATAGCACTCGTCTTATACACGGATCAAAACATGAATTTTTTTTAACACCCCTTAAAACTCTATAAAAATGTTTAAAACCAGCATTTAGAAGATAAGTACTTGAAGCAAGAAAGAATTCTGTGATCTTTATAGTATTCTGTGTGCAAAAAATCGATTATCGTAAAAAATAATTACCGTATATACTCGTGTACAAGTCGAATGCGTTTATAAGTCGAACCCTATTTTTGAAGCCAAAAATACAATTTTTTTAGAAAAGTTTGGTTTTTTGGTTTTCCTGAAAATAAATAAATAGCCCCAATATCTGTATTTACTTAACTCTAAAGCAAAGTTCAAAACTATGAAGTATTGGTCATTTCTTTTCTTGTATTTGGTGGCTGAGTCCTAAAGGAGCAGTTTCTTTGTTTTTTTCTTCAAAAGCCATGGAATTCTTCTTCATCGCTTTCACTGAAGAGTTCCTGCCACAGTTCGGGAGTAATCCTATCATTGTAGACATTGCAATCAGGTTCCTCTTCTACCTGAGATAAGTCTTTCTCCTCTTCCCACACTAAATCGTCTTCGGTTCCATCCAGGGCATTTGAAAGTCCACATTTCTTAAAAGTCGAGCATTCCACCATTTCCTTAGAAAGATCCTGCCATGACTCCTTAACCCATTCACAAAATGTTATGAGAGATGCTGCTTGGAGCTGGCCACCCGGTGTGAATGTCTTTTCCCCACTCATCATTCAAGTCATCCATTTTTCCTGTAAATGATCCTTGAATGGCTTGTTCAAACAGACATCAAGAGGTTGGACAAGGCTTGTCAGGCCACCAGGTATAACTGCGGTTGCAGTCTTCTTCTCACGGAGTTGTTTTACCATATCAGTGAGGTGGGCACTAAATGAGTCCCAAACAAGTAAACTTTGGGTGTTCGCAAATCCTCCTGGTCGTGCTCGTCAGACCTTCTTGATCCAAATTGTTACCCCACTTTCATCCATCCACCCCTTTCGGGTGATTATGTACCACTACGCCAGCGGGAAATTTGTCTTTTGGCATCATTTTTCGCTTGAAGATGACCATCGGTTTAAGTTTGGTTCCATCTGCAAGGCACGCTAGTATGATTGAAATACTTAGTTTTTAAGGTCACTTTTATTTACGAAAAGATGCACATTGATTCTTTTTTTTTTACAGTTAGTCGGTATTGTATGTGACCAGGTTCTAGTTTGCCAGAAGTTTGGAATTTCTCACCATTATCTGTTCAAACTTGAGCAAGAAATGTTATGCAAACATCTCCATTTCAAATTCTGCTAAGTAAATTCAAATTGGACATATCTTAAGTTTAATAATAGGTTTTTTTCCTAACTAGGCTGGACAAGAATCTTTTCGATCCATCACCAGATCTTATTACAGAGGTGCTGCGGGTGCACTGTTGGTGTATGATATTACCAGGTAAGATGGGTATGATTAAAGTGCTGCTAGTGCAAAAACCAAAATGAATCTTTTTCAACATTTTGTATGCCAATCTACAGATTATAAGGAGAATAAACACTTCTTGAATAATAAATTGTGTAGGAGGTCTGCAAGTGTCTTTATTTTCCCGATGAATTGAGCTAAAAATTTGTCCACCATTACAGAGTTGTGAGTTGCCATATGGCATCAATGATTCAACCTGGGACAACCAAAACTACATACATAATGCCAACCATAGGCAAAGCACACCCAAAAATAATAATATAGTCACTGTGATAAAACAACAAAAGAAACCCACTTTGCCTCTCTGTATATAATGCAGTTAATTTGAGAGCAGCACCAGTTGAGTCATTGTCGTCATATCCATTGTCTGTGCTCATTGAACCCAGTATGATGCAAGTGATTTGCTCTCAATGAATGGCAGACAAAAAACACCAGCATTGAGCCTTGAAAAAATGCACTTCAACATTGTTGATCTCAAAGGTTTGGCAACATGTTAAATCTTGTTTTGCAAAAAAAAACAGGAATCTTGGATTTCCACACTTGTAGCACTTTTAACAGTAAAAACATAAACTTGCATGACAAAGAATCGAAAGACTTTCAACAACATTTTCCTTTTCAGAACATTGTACTTTTAAACTCAGTTTTATACTTGTAAGTAAACCGGTAGTGCTCATAGTCTCTATTTACAATAAGCTGGCATTCTACAAAGAGCAGTTGGTCTTATGCAGAATTCTTGCTTGGCCAGAAAATACACATTGAGCTCAGGTCTCCCCAAACCAATCAGTTTTTTACAGTGTAGATTGATCAATTGATACACAATAAAACTTCAGACCAACAAATTACTTCATTTATTGTCATAGAATAAGCTGATCATCATAATTACTTTTTTTTGTTTTATAGGAGAGATACATTCAACCACCTAACAACTTGGTTAGAAGATGCTCGACAACACTCCAGCTCTAATATGGTTATAATGTTAATTGGCAACAAGAGGTATTATAAAGATTTTTTAAAAGAAGTAAGATAATACATAGAATTAGTTCTCTGAAAAACTCTTTGCTTGGGAATATAATACTAAGATTCCAAGTCAAAGAAAAAAAATATCACTAGTTTCTTTCATTCTCTATTCATAACAGTTTTGAGATACAAAAAGCACATTTTATGCACTTTTCACTGCCACTGGTCTTCGAAACTAAAAAGAATAATTAATTACAAATCTTGTATACTGATACTACATCTCATTTCAGAATGAGTGTGCAGGTTTTGCTGTAGAGTCTGTAGAATTTAACCAGGAATTCATATCAGTTAGTTATGTCACATCTTGCTGTGTGATCAGCATGTTTGCATTAGCATGGCAGAAGTTTGCATTTGTGCCAGAAGTATGGATCAATCTAGAGTAATGCAACAATATCTCACTATGGTGTGTTTATGTTGATAGTGATCTTGAGGCCAGGAGAGATGTAAAGAAGGAAGAGGTGAACATTATACATGTATATGTACTCGGCATTACAACTTACCTCCGATTAAGTTTTTGGTTTGAACAAAATTTTCATTTGATTTTAAAGTCCCTATAAAGCTTACTTTTTTTTATTTTTAGATGAAAAGTAGAACCCTTAAGTCGTAGTAAGTATCGAAAATACAAGTTTCTCGCTGATCCTGTTACATTTTGAGGCTTAAACCCTGCAATGCTGACATAGCAGGAGGCATGAGGCAGAGACAATTTTATTATCTCAAAACAATATGGATTCTGGAGTTACAGTAGTCATATTGTTATAACTTTTGTCAATAAAGTTTTCCTTAAAATGGTTATGCGATGTTTACAACCTTGAATGATTCAAACAATTGATACGTGGAAACATTAATTTAAGCCACAAGTTAGAATCGCAATGCCTTTACATCTTGCAAAAGATGAAGTAAAGTTCTTCTTAGGACTTTGTGTCTGATGATTCGGAATATTTTTTTTATTGTAGGGTGAAGCATTTGCTAGGGAACATGGCCTGATTTTCATGGAGACCTCGGCCAAAACCGCTGCCAATGTCGAAGAGGCCTTTATCAACACTGCCAAGGAAATTTATCAGAAAATTCAGGAGGGTGTCTTCGATATCAACAATGAGGTAAAGTATTTTTCTGGCTAATTCCTTTCAGAAAATTTAAATTAAAGAAGAGTACTATTAAAGTTGTGTTTACTAGAGTATGACAGAGAAAATGAGTCTTTGCGCTATTGTTGCAGCTTTATTATAAGCCACGCAGGTGTTGTGGGACATAGTGGCGTAGTCGGTAGGTTTTTATTCGGCATTTTCTTTTGTTTTTAAAACTGTTCATACACAAATTTGTGCGAAAAAGAACAAAAATACGATGGACGAGGAGAGCTTCTTCAAATGTCCGAGTTTTAGTTTTTCTTCTTTTTTTACTTCATTTGTATTTTTATTTGCGCAAATAAATATCTTAGAATCCCCACTGCTCAGTTGCTGTTACCGAATAGGAGAGTGAATTAAAGATACTCTGGTTTTTAGTTACCTTTCTGGAACTTCTATACTTCAAACTTCAAAATATGGCTTCTCTGCATCTTTCTGTTCTCATTGTTAATGATTGGTTTGACTTCAGTATATTGTAATAGGTAAGTCGATATACAGAATCAAATTTGTCGGTATTTAATTCAATCTAGGTTTCAGCAACGCCAAGATATCTGGCTTCCATTCACAGCGACGTAATGGGTCTGCGAACGTTAAAACGTCGACTCAAGCGGCTTCGGTTAAAAAGAAACAAAATATGCGTTTGATGCCCGAATTTTTAAATAGGGTAAACATAACGCTCTTTTGGCCATCATTAGAAAAGGCAGTAAACTATAAGTTAATACGGCTTGAATGAAAATTGTCAAATAAAAATGCCATTTCAAACAAATATTAAACGATGAGCATGTTTTGTCGTGTAAACTTGAAATGAGCGATATGTTTAATAATAAAGGATTCATTAAAGCTTCGTCGTAAAACTGATAGTGTATGAGAATCAAAAAAATTAAAACATAAATTAATTTGATAGAAAAACTTGAAATTCTGAAATGGTCCTCCTCGTCCATCGTACAAAACAGAACTCGGATCGTACAAAATAGAACACGGACCGTTTTACGTAATAAACAAATCATGAAGTATTTTAATTGATAGACTTTTTTTTTTCTTTTTTTAACGGTAGTCTACATTCGGTACTGTTTTTCTACTGCCTTACAAGTAGCCATTCTTTTTGCTTATTTGAATATTTTTATTTGTTTATTAATCACGCGATTAAGTCAACTGCAACCTGTTTTAAAAACGTTATCGGTTATAACCCGTTTAAAGTTTGCCGTGTTATGTAATCATTTCCTTTCTGTAAAATATTTTTTAACTTTTAACGATCATTTTCGTCCTGAAGATGACTGAACGATCGGAATTGTTTCTTAAATGTCTTTTTACAAAACAGTTTTAACAATTTTAAAAAGTTAAAACAATTTTAACAATTAAAGTTTAACTATAATTGTAATAATTTCAACCAAATTTCAAAAATTTCCAAGTTTTCAATTAAAATGTAATTATATTTTTAACCAGTCGAAATGTGTTAAAATGTTGAATGTGCTATGTCTCTGTTATAGGCGAACGGAATCAAGATTGGCCCCCAGCACTCGCCGTCAAACCCGTCCGTGCCACTAGGGGGCAGTCGAGCCCAGGACAGCGGCGGATGCTGTTAAACGCGTCACGTGACACCAAGTACCTGTAATAAAGTTTCATGCAATCAAAAGTACTCTACAGAACTAAATTATGTGAATGTATTTAGTCATGCATCACCATATGCATAGGTTTAAAATTTACGGTTATTTTGGTTATGATAATTGAAAATGATAAATGGTCAAAAAACATGTACGATTGAATATTCTACAATTCAATGTTGAGTAAAAACGGCATTTCTTTTCTGTGTACAATTATTTCATGTAGCCAACAAACGCAATCATCATTTTATATTTTGGCGAAACTGCCAAATTAAATAGTGTTTTTAAATTCAGCTATGCAATTCATGTAGTTGCTGGCGAGTTTACGAGTTATTGGTTCAATCGTTTACGATGCTTGCACTACTTATCAAGGTTTTAAATCGTACAGATATTCTAATAAAATTGCTTTTGGTTGATTTTTTGTTCAGATTAACTTCCAGGGAACTTTGTTGCTTTTCCTGGCCATCTTCGAAGTTATCGATTTTCTTTAACGAACACAGTTTCGTTCGACACGAGTCGTTTTGTGGACCCGCGTGCTGTCGGTGGTACAAAGTGTAATAGTGTAGTACTGTACAGCCTTTCAAATCTACACCACGGACCACATTTGTGTTAAAACGCCGCTTTCATACCATCATTGCTATATTTTCTTGTGTTAAAACGCCGCTTTCATACCATCATTGTTATATTTTCTTCTTAAAACGCCGCTTTAATATCATCAGTGCTATATTTTCTTGTGTTAAAACGCCGTTTTCATACCATCATTGTTATATTTTCTTCTTAAAACGCCGCTATAATACCATCAGTGCTATATTTTCTTGTGTTAAAACGCCGTTTTCATACCATCATTGTTATATTTTCTTCTTAAAACGCCGCTATAATACCATCAGTGCTATATTTTCTTGTGTTAAAACGCCGCTGTAATACCTATGTTTTCTTGTGTTAAAACGCCGCTTTCATACTATTGTTGCTATATTTTCTTGTGCTAAAACGCCGCTTTAATGCCATCATTGCTATATTTTCTTGTGTTAAAACGCCGCTTTTATACCATCATTGTTATATTTTCTTCTTAAAACGCCGCTTAAATACCATCAGTGCTATATTTTCTTGTGTTAAAACGCCGCTTTAATACCTGTTTTCTTGTGTTAAAACGCCGCTTTCATACTATCGTTGCTATATTTTCTTGTGCTAAAACGCCGCTTTAATACCATCATTGCTATATTTTCTTGTTAAAACGCCGCTTTCATACCATCATTGCTATATTTTCTTGTGTTCAAACGCTGCTTTCATACTATCATTGCTATTTCTTCTTGTGTTAAAACGCCGCCTTAATACCATCACTGCTATTAGTTTTCTTGTGTTAAAACGCCGCCTTAATACCATCATTGCTATATTTTTCTTGTGTACAAACGCCGCTTTAATTTTTTCTTGTGTTAAAACGCCGCTTTAATACCATAATTGCTATATTTTCTTGTGTTCAAACGCCGCCTTAATACCATCATTGCTATATTTTCTTGTGTACAAACGCCGCCTTAATATCATCATTGCTATATTTTCTTGTGTTCAAACGCCTCCTTAATACCATCACTGCTATATTTTCTTGGGTTCAAACGCCGCCTTAATACCATCATTTGATATTGGTTAATATCGCTGTCTTTGATATTTCGGGCAAACTTTCGCTTTAAGAACGTATTGAGCCAATCATCCCCCCTCCCTCCCCCACTAAAAAAGGATCGCTATAAAACCAAACGTGGATCCTTCGCACATTTGGTTTCCCAGTTGATATCCACTAGCTGTTAATCTGCCCCTAACGCTTTGGACAATGCGTATAGACCTATGCATAAGTGACGGCAGCTTAAATATCCTTTTGTTTCCACTTAAATTAACCCTACTAGCCTCGTTCTTAAGTTAAACTTTCAAGAGAAATTATGTTACCAAAAACGAGGCAAGTAGGGCTAATTTGAACTTAGACAATATTCAACTTCCCGCCATTTTTTATACGCAGGGTCTGTTATTGTAAGGTTCGTTTCCATCTTGGGTAATGCCTCTTTGATTCACAACTTAAGTTATTTCGCAAAAAAAGACAAACGAACATTTCGTTTTATTTCTGCATCTTTATTGCAGACAATCATTCAAAACACTTATTTACACATTTCACAAACTTTGGTTAATTTATAAAATTTATACAATGTTTTTAAAAAGCAATCACTAAGAAGTCGTGATGTTCGAAGTCAAGCACTCGAGAAAGGAACATACCGAAAAATTGGATGCCAAGTTGCTCGTTGATTCTCAAATTTTTCATCTATTTTTCAACCCTGACTACAGTACCTTCATAGAGTATGCGACCACACGGCCGGGCGAACAAGAAAGAAAATATCCGAACAAAGTTCGGCAATTTGTGAGAGAACCGACACGATATCGGATGGTCTGAATAATATGTATTATTTTTGTTTTGAAATGAAAGAAAACGTTCTGTTTGGTATCTAAATATAATTCTTTTAAAATTATTATTTATCCTAAAAACCTCGTTAGCTACGTTTACCGTCCTACGTTCTTTCACTGTCTAAAATGATTTTTTTAAAAAAGAATTAAATAAACTGAAGGTTATTTTAAAGCTACATGTTGAGTGAATTCGTCATGGAGGATGGGGGGAGGCAAATTAAAACTACGCGCTCCAATTGTCGCTACCTTTTAGGTGAATGCAAAACTGGGAAAAAGACCACACAATCGAAAAACTTTACTTTGCTACACGAAACTGCGGCTTTTTTCACTGACAGAAGCACAATTCACGGAACTTTTTGAAAACTAAAGGAACCCTAACGCGTAAACTGATAAGTTTTTGAAAAAAGTTGTCTAATGCGAAGTTTTGCAGTGAAAAAAGAAACCACTCCTGAAAGCCATTTAGAATGCTACAATGACATCATGCTCCCGGACCAAAAAACATCTTCGCTCCGCCAGTTTATTTGTCTGAGTTCTGTTATCATTATGAACTTGTTCCAAAGAGTACGTCTATGCTTAACATCCTAATGTCAAGAGTTCGCTGAAATGTAGCATTTTTTAAATGAAGCGACAGAAGCAATACATAAAGGTATGCATAAAGATTAGGAAACAAGTGAAAAAAGAACTATGGATTGCACTCGGGTACTACAGCTTCTTAGTCAAGTAACAGTTGGTTTTGTAATTCTCATTTTACAACAAAAGAAACTGTAACTCTAATATATGACTCTGTTAATAACTTCTGTGTAGCTTGGCAATTGGTCACACAATTGAAAAGCATTTGTCCGTTAACAACGGACGGTCTTTGTACAGTTAATTTGAATTCGAAGATATGTTTAATACCGCAATAAGAAGCTTTAGCAACGAAGTCGACAACGACGGACATAAAAATCCTTGCCAGTTTGCTTTTTCCGACCGTGTCTGCCCTCTCTTTTACCTAGTTACGCTTTGTTAACAGAAAAATATTGAAGTTTCCTTTTTAAGGATAAAAGATTGATCGTCAAGAACTCTAAAATTGAGCTTTTCATGTTGTAGTTTGAAAGTTGATGGCGTACAGATAGCCAGCACGGTGCATTCCAACGTGCAGTTATAATTTTCACTCTATTGTTCTCTGCCGTTTTCATCGTTGTCGTTGCCGTCTCGTTACTTAAGCTCCTTATATAATAATATTGCTTCAAGCGCTACTTAGGTCGGAGGCTGTCGCCAGCTCCCGAGATACCCAGCTCGGCCAGTGATCGATAGTAATCCCATGGTTCCTCACGTGGTCAAACAGGGTCTGATGAGAAAAAAAAAATTAAAGAATTTACACCTTCCAGCACTACTTAAAAATAGACAACAAAAACACAACGGTTTTCAACGATGATTAAACAAAAAAGACCGTGGGTAAAAAGAAAACACCCGCGTGAAAAGGTGAACAAATGCTTAAACTTAGAAAAGGTAAGTAGACGAAATTAGAAAAAACTGAAAGTTTCGTTTTCCAAAACCAAAATAAAGTAAAAAACAAAAAATTCACATAAACTTTAAATTTACATTTAATTTTACATTGAAATTCCCGAATCCCCTGAAATAAATACTACATATTAATTTTAAAATCCAGGCCTTTACAGTTAACAAGCCAACATCCATGTTACCGTATATCTCGGCGTATAAATCGATTTTTTGAAACCCAAAATATGGATAGAAAAATTAACCTCATCTTATATGAAGGTCATGAAATTTCGTTCTTCAAAATTTTGACCGAAACGTCTGGAGTGTCGTGTAGAAACAACTCGTTATAAATGTATTTGTTTACACAGGCGTATTAGCGAAATAAACTTGTTTTGTTTCCACAAAAACGTAACGTAAAATTACGTTGGATGTAATTGTTGACAGTTCTTTATTTGTTCAAGACACGCTAAAATACATCATAATAAAACACATTTATGCGGGAACCGCAAAGCACACGGGAAATACATGTACATTTCACTTTTACTTGTCCAATCAAATTAGTTCGTTCCCACACTTTAAGTTTCATCTTTTCCGAAAATGTGACAGTGGTGTGTTGATAACAATTTGTGAATAAAATACTTTTAATTGAAGGGTTGACTTGTACGGAGATATATTGCAAAAGTAAAAGATCTCAAGGCAAAAATTAGGGGTCGACTTAAATGCCGCGTCGACTTACACGCCGAGAAATACGGTATAGTCAGTTTTCCGAAGGACAAAAAGTTGACAAAGGTAAAAAAAATTAAAGGTATATTGCCTCAAGTATTAAA
>JAOBRD021033451.1:6254-28311 GCA_027575215.2 Hydrozoanthus sils | reverse complement strand
TGATAACCATCCGCCCTTTGACGCAGTTTGCGCCCCCCCCCCCCCCCCATCCTTTGAAAATTCCTGGCTACGCCCCTGAGTATATTTGTAAAGTCTGTGAAGTCAGTAAATCGCATCTGTATACTTCTTTACATATATCAACTTCTTTACCTTTTTAAAATTTATTCAAAGCAGCTGCATAAAATAAACTTTTGTAAACTAAAGTGATTATGTATAGTGAAACAAGGAATGTCAGGTCGATGTTATGCGTTGAAACTTTTAACCGAAACTTGTGCGAACCAAGATTCACCAGGCGTGCACCGTAACAATTTCAAGAACGATGAAACGTCGTTACTGATTGGCTTGAGCAGTGTGGCGTAACAAGACCGAGCGAAACAAATTCTTGTTCTTATTGCAACTTCGATCGTTGCAGAAGTAGAAAGCGGTTCTACTTTTGATGAAACTGTCTCGCAATTGAAACACAAAAAAGTTTCAAGAAACTGACTATGTTACACGGCGCACGCTTGCTGAAACTGGTTTCGTATTGTTTGTTCAACGCGAACAGCAGCTTAGAGAGAGCATCGTAGAACTACGGCCGTTGGCGAGTGAGAATTCAAATTCAATTCAATTCCCATTAAATTTTTCCAGCACTCGCCTAAGCCTCAAAAATCCTTTCCTTCGTTGGTGGACTCCCGCGAGCATACATGTACATTAATGTTGTTAAATAGCTCTTGTGCAAAATACTTTGAACTGCGTCATATAAGTTTTGCCGGATTAAGTTGTAATTAACGATTTAATACACATACAATTAAGCATTTGCATAAAACACGTAATTTTTCATCACCAAGACTAGCTGCTAAAACATTGGTTAATGAAAATATTCGCTGCCAAAAGTGATTAGGTTGAAATTACTATAACTTGAAATTGTGCGTAGTTAAGTGCAAGCAAACTTTGCGTTGTTAATTTTGACTGCGTTATACTTCTAACTTGCTTTGCTAAATTTGTGAAAAACTATACATTGGAAAAACCGTTAGAAGTCTGAGAGATCGTTTGTCTACTGATAGATCGAGCTCAGCACTGCCCACAACCGGAGCAAGCCATTTTTAAAAAATTAACCCTCTCGGACACTTTCCCCAATAGTCAGTTATGCGGCAACATGAAACACGATGGTTAATTTTTTGCAAGCAAAAAAAACACAAATTAAGGCCCGTTTCAAATGCCGTGCTACAATCGTGATACCTGAACTTAGAACACCCAACTTCAGCGATCATTTAGCACGGCATCTGAAACCATCCCACGCCATAGTCGGGTAGCACAAGCTGGCCCGTGCTACATGACTTAAGCTGGAGCTAACTGGGATTTATTTTAGACGCCGTGCTAAACTTGTGCTAGAGGCGAGCTAGCTCAGCATGATTATAGTATGGCTTTTGAAACGGGTCATTATATATAAGTACAGTAACTCTTATTTAAACTTAAAAGCTGTGGAATAAGACACCAGACTATAAAGTTTTAAAGGACTTTCCAAAGAATGCTCTCAATAGAGTTCTCCGCACATTGCTGCTTGATATCTCAGAAAATCTTTTTTATTTTTATCTTTATTAAATCTTTTTTATCTTATTTGAACACTTTACTCAGAACTGTATACTTGCATTAATTCAATTACTATATTACGAAGCGCTTGCTATAAACAATAGTGTATACACTTCCTATGCCTGATTGTAATATAGGAAGTATGCGTGGGAAGTCAATTGTTCGTTTTTTAAAGGCTAAATTAACCATAGAGCGTAATTTAATTTGGGATTAGCTGAACTAGTTTTGATCTTGGTTGCCGAAAAACAAACAAAAAAATTGATATGAATCATCAAACGTTTTGAAAAAAAAATGTTTAACGTGATGATTTTTCTAACTAAAAGCGAAAAACAGTATGTCGGAGAATTAAGCTCAACTTAAGGTTTAATAAATTAGTTGACCTTAATTAATGCATGCTCATTTTAATTTTTCTTTATAGTGAACCAAGAAGTGTTGTTTAAAGTCAAGTCCTGCACAAACACGATCGTTCAATATAACAACTAACAACTCACACGTGCATGCATGTTGTAAGACTTTTCAGTAGTTCATGTTTGAGTATTTGAAAATAAGAGATAACGCTTTTTTTTAAACCTATATTTGTTAAAAAAAACTTTTTAGCTTACCGCTAAAAACCGACCGCATGAGTTTTTGTAATTTTTTTTGGCGCGAGGCAAAGTAAAATGCTGCTTGAAAAGCAAACACTTCAGATAATTCAGATAAACCTGAAAACTAACCACTGAAATGTATTTGTAAACATGTAAATTACAAACAGTGTATCTGAATACAAGTTATAAAAGTGAAGTTTGTATATACATAGTTACGTTTATGAAAACCCACGGTAACTCACGTCGTTTAGTCACAAGGAAAGATAATTGTAACCTAGAACTGTGTATTCTACAAATCTCGAGTAAAGTTTCTAGTTTGAATAATACAAAGAAACCTGTGGTAATTGTTTTTTAAATCAGTGAACATAAAAACTCATACGTCGAGTTTCAGTTTACATTAAATTTGACGACTAGTCAACATAAATTGCTGTCCGATTAATTCGAGCGGCCCACAACGACCAGACGTGCTGTAAAGGCGTTTCAATTGACGATTTGTAAAGACGTATTGATTTGGAAATAACAAATAGATTTTATAACTAAGAAAATTTAAGAAAAAAAATCAAACAACAGTATCTGGATAAGTACGCCATTTCGAACTGTAATGTTACCCGATAGTTTCAAGGTTTTTTATAGACGTATTTCTATTAAAGTCTAATACATTTATCTATATACTGTGTATAGTCTACTGAGTGTTGTTTTTTAGGTTTTTACTGTATTGTTCTAAAAAGGCTCACATTTCTCTAACAGCTGGCTGTAATGAGATAAAGATTAGAAAACTAAATAAATTTACTTTAGTTATCATCTTAATATTATTTTGCCTTTTTGTATTCTGACAAGTACAGCAACATGTTCCAATTCACATACGCCGTGTGGTAGTTATTTGTTCTGATCGCTGGTGCCCTCAAATCCCTGTGCGCATAACCCACTGTTTAGCTTTACACAAAAGTTCTGCGCTCATGTTTCTTTATAAAAATGGCAGAAGTAAAGAGAATTTGCTTGAATGTACCGTAACACGGCGCTTTGAAAACAACTCTTGTTTCGCATCATGAAACCTTTTTTAAAATGATAATTGACTTTGTATTTCGTAGGCATATGTGTTAAAATCAAAATGTAAGCGTTTCACTTGTGTTAAAATCAACTGAACAATTAATGGCGGATGACGTAAGGCCCTTTGGGTATAGCTGTCAAAGAGACTGTAGTTTTTAAAAAGTAAAACAAAGAATATAGTAATTACAATAGGCAATGACGTGTTTCTTCAACAGCCAGCATATGCCGAATAGCGAACAGTTACACTATATACTCCAGTACAACATATAAGAAAAAACGGAAGAATATAATCCAGACATTCACTGAGGCAATGACAAACTCGGGAGAAGTCCTCATCAGTGGATTGTCTAAAAACAATCCGAGCGATTCGCACGTGGAAGACCAAGAGTTGATTTTTTCAAGGAGAAGTCTTTTGTTTAAGCGGCGTAAAAGCGAAGTCTTTGTCGAGATATCCGAGCAATGTAAATTGGAGGCTGCGAGACAAACTTCAAGTTTGATGCAACTTGGGAAAACTTTATGCGAACGAAAAACTCCACAAACAAGGCGTAAGGGCGAAGTGCTTAAGAAAATTGCACCACACGCCGAAAAACATCTTTTCAAAGGAATGCAAGCAAAAATCTGCGACGATATGTGGTTAAATGCTTCGCATCAGGTTTACGGGACACCAAAGCCGTCAAATACAAACAGCTCTTTGAAAAACAAAGACACGCACAAAAAACATTGTTAATCACTGACCAACAGGATGTTTAACCATACGAAACAAAACCTGGCGCACTTTGCAAGCACTAATTAAGTGCTACAAATTGCAAGGTCTCTACAAGTCTGCTTGGCTCTGAATTTTTCCGCGCCGCAACAACAAACAAGGTGAAAGTGGTTACACATGATTTGAAGCAGCTTGGCGAACAGAACTTTTGCAAAATAACGGCAGTCGACTAAACTGCCGACTTAACTGCCTGGATAAGAAGTGAAAAACGATTTACTTTGTGTTTAAAAATGTGAAAAAAGTTTTCGTTATACACCAAGGACGGATATTTAATATTTTACCAACGTTGAGAAAATATCAGTCCTCGATCTGTTTTAGGATTCGAGAGAAAATGGTATCTAACAAAAACGAATTTCTAGCCTATGATGGTTTAGATGTTTTAACAAAAATTAAAATTTGAGAGCCCTGCATAAATCTCTCGATTTTAGGTCAACTGAGAGTATCAAATGACTTGGCATTCAAATATCAGTTGGAAATCTTGATTTCAGTTAACGTTATATTCTTACATAGTAAATGATTCTTGCAGGAAACTTGACAATGAATACAATTTTAGTTATCGCAGTCACGTTATTCAAACGACGCTAGCACAATTTTCTTTATAATCTACACCCATGAACAGAAGGTTTTGATTCGCCACGGAGCTTGGAACCCAGTAGTTTTATACAGAAGGCGTAACGTTTATTGTCAATTTGCTTTTGTTTTATCTCTTTCCTCTTTAGTACCAACTAAGACACATGGCCCGTAATGTTCCTCTTTTTGCCCCTCTCACACTTCTATATACTTATGAAATACTGTAAATAAAAAAGATGGTTTGTTTGGCGCCATGTGATGTCGTGCAAGTTATTTATTCCAGTCTTCTTCGCTTACTAGTGTTTTATTCAACCGGGATTAAAAGGATTTGTTTTTAATATAAAACTACAAGTTTTTTTAATATTAGCTTAAATAATTCATGTGTAAAAACATAAAGGTTAATCTGCTAATTAAGCTCTGAAAAACGATTCCGAGCATAGTTTGTAAACCTTATGGTCTCGATCATGGTCAGGTGGAGTTGCAAAACATCAAACTAAAACCTCATTGTATATTATAGACTGTGTTTAATAGTTTTGAATGCCCAAGGGCTTGAATAACTATTGGGCAGGCGCCGGACACATTGTGCGATCAAACATGATTTTGCTCGGACAGACGCGTTTTTGGCCGGACAAATTTAATACATCTCAACTAGTTACAATGGAGACCACACATTGCAAGTTACATGATCTGTAAACCTTTCAGCAATAGCAACTCAAAGCAAGTCGATTTCGAAGTAAAAATTAGAAGTTTTAATTTTATTTCTAACTCTTGGTCTTGTTACATTGTACGAGGATTATTCTCGGCTCAGCGGGCCGTGCGAAGGGCGGCTTTACACTTGCAGCTGCGGATTTGCGGTCACGACTGACAACTGGAAAATTTGGCATATGTAACTAATTTCTCAGCCAAATTTGAAGTCCGTCTAGTTTGATATCATTTTTTTTGACCGGCCGTTACTTCATGCGCTGAGCACTCGACGCGATGTGGAATAATAGATGTCAGAATGATTTTTAACTAAAACCTATTTTGAACAAGTCCGACTGTACTACGGGACAAGGAACTGGTGGTATTACTGTACTGCTTTAAACCTTTAACAATCTTCTTACGACGCATTTTCAATGTAAAGTCGTAAATAGAACTTTTTCCGTTGATTCGCACCGTACAATTCATTAGCGTGACGTGTTTCTCAATTGTTCCGTGAGCACTAGAGTGCGAGTGCGACATGATCGCCAAAACACAAAAGAAACTTCATCAAAAGGCATAACGTTGTTTTGACTTAATAAGTAAAGGGGAAGTCGCGCGAACTGTAACCAAATCAAAATTATGTCATCAATAAATAAATTTTATTTTTCCTAATATGGCAGAGTAACGAATGCTGCAACCTGATTGGTCCTGAAATATCGGAGTCCGGAATTTTCGAAAGACAGGTTGTAATTTTGAAAGTAAAACAATTTAAGAGTAAACTAATTTTGTTTCAAACTGTCAGACTTTTTTTTATCAAATCAAAAAGTTGAACACCGAGTTGGAATTAAACTATTTTCACGTGAAACATCCAGTAACACATTCCCAGTATAGCGCGACGTGTGAATACCCGATAAAAACATTGGGGCACTCCCTTTATTGGGGTGGTAGGCACGACCGTCGCACCTTTTTTCAGTCCGGTATTTTTCAGGGGTTGTCAAAGGAAAAACTGTGTTAAACAAAGAGCCTGGTATATTTTAGAGTTGATAAGAAGTTAAAAGACAAAAGTCATATGGCAAATGTCCTACTGCGCACGCGCCTTTATTTACTGCTTATCACATTCGGCACAACACGAGGGGACTTAGCGCCGAACCGCTAGCTTTTCCAGTTAAAAATGTCAATATTAAATTGGTATTTTTTAGGGTAATTTTAGACCAAGGGGTATTTTTTAGGGTTGAAAATTTTTATGCCTTGGTCATTTTTTTAGGGTATTTTCGGGACTTTTCCGACGATCATCCCTACCCTTTTCGGGTGCAGATACAGTACACTTTTCAGGGTTCTAACGGCATTAAACTGCTTAAGACTACCACCATTTCTCGTATTTGATTCTATCACTCGTCACTCCTTGGTTCTTCAAATATACAAGCATGTCCTGAATCATTGGTGGAGGACCGCATATAAAAACTTCAAGTTTCTGATAATCAAGTTCTGACAAGACTTCAGCCAATTCCTTTTCGGAAATCCTGCCATCTGTGTACAAAAAGAGACAAACCGTTAACAGCTAAGGCACTGCAGATAAGCTGATATACAGTCAAATCCCTCAAAACAGACACCAAGATAAGACGGACACCTCTATAAAACGGAAACCAAATCTTGGTCCCTGCCGTGCGTTTTCTCAGTCATTTGCTGTGTTTTAAGTCTCTAGGCCAGTCCCGAAGGTGTCCGTTTTAGAGGTTTGACTGTACACGTATTTTTATAAGAACAATGCAGTAAATTTGACCGAGGCTATTTGTTCTTAACAATGTGTGTTTAAACCGAAGAAAAACTAAACCTAAGGTATTGCAACACATGCATTGGAAAACGACTTTGATCAATTTATCCCGCGGATTTATTGTGGATTCACAGCTAAGTGATTTTCCCAAGACGATTTCAGTGTAGTGATGATAAACTGCGAAGCATTTTTCTTATCCATATTATCTGTATTGTTTAGTCGATGATCGAAGCTGAGTAAGGTAAAAAAAATCAGCTATCCAACCCGTGCCTCAGCTAGTTCTTAAATTAGCCATTCTTAGCCTCGTTATTCTTTATAAAGTTGTTCTTATGTATAAAAAGCGTGTTATTGTCGCGCGGACTGATGTATTAATTCTGAGATACAAAATGTTGAAAGCGAATCCTCCACAGTAAGTCTAAACTCCAAATATACTGATCCCTTAAGCATTTTAGGCTTACACTCTTGTTTATTTGTTTCTGTGGGAGTTGTTTGAGGGTCTGTTTAGCTAAGTCTAGCCAGCGTAGTAGGCAATTCCAGTCAAAGTTTTGGAGTTATCAAAGTTTTGGACAGCGTAGGAAATAGGGCGAGGAAAAAATGGGAGGGGGCAGGGGGAGGCGTTTGCTACACAGGCTAAGCTAAGCCGTGCTGACGAGGACCAACAAGGTCGAAACAGCTGTCCATGGATGCTCCAGCTCAAATTATTTCCAACAAGGCTTTAACTTAGTTCCTTCTGACCAGCGAGGCCTTAGTGCCATTTTACCGGCTGTCTCTATACCATTAACATGTATGTGCAATACTACTGATATCTTTTAGGAACCAACATAAAATTGATAGTTACTATAAAAAACGAACGTTTGACAATATTCACGTTTGTTTTTATCATAATGCGTGTAACGTTTTTAGCCTATCTTTTTGATAATCTTAGGGGAACTCGATTTTAAAAGTTTATAACTAATACTGGCAGTAACCAGCATTTACATAATATACTGCAATCCCTGCAGCCCAAATACCTTAATAATACATTACCAACCATTTCAAGCTTTTACTTTATGTTTACCATAATTTTTTTAATACCCACGGGCTGGGGGGCTTATTCGTTTTGCAAGCACTTTAGAGACGGCGGGGGAGAGATATCATTGACGTAACTCTCAATTTCTTATATCGTCCATCTTCCGCATACATGAATCAATTATCCGTTTTTATGATAGTTGTCAAAGATTGGAAAAGTAAACAAAACTGTCTTGTAAAAAAACCATTTAAGTTAATTTGTAATAAGGCAAACTAACAGTTTAGAAACAAATGGTCAGGTTTTAATTTACCCGCAAAGAACTAGGCAACTTAACAATATGGATGGAGAGGGGAGAGGCTAAAAAAAGGGGGGGGGGAGCTTATTTGAGAGAGGAGGCTTAATAAAGAAATTATGGTATGTATATTTTTCATCAGATGCAGTAAAAAGGAGATAGCTAGATCACTTTACTGACTATTACCTCGTAGAAAACAAGTTTGTATTTAACAGAGTGCAACAAATTCATAAATTCACCTTCAGGTACATTACTCTTAAACTTGATTATTGCTTTCACCTACTTTGAATTTTGCTGCTTTCATTAACAATGGTTGACACACAGTCTTTACCAGTGACAAAATACTTGCATGATATTCTCGGGTGCATACATGAGATTCTGTTAAAGGTATTCTGAAAAAATTGTATAATGATGTCATTATATAGTTACTGTTATAATCAGGTATGATGTATTATGACACTGTCTTAGAAAAGGGAATGGGGAAGGGGGCAGAGATGATAATAATGGACATTTTGTGGAACTTTTGACGTTCTTAGTGCACATGTGTCATTAATTCTTGCTTTTTTTGTGCATTCAAATAATCTGAACCAGTTCCTATAAATGTTACCCTGGGTTGTTGTTGCTTTCTTATAGTTCTTGAGATATTAACATTTAATCTTTTCAACTGATGATGCCACAAGTGATGTTTTTTAAATCTGCTCCATAACCTTTGGATGTAAGCCAAAGTTTGGCTCCTGATGTATAGATCTCGAAGCAGGTAGAGTTTGGCTCAATTCATTCAAGGCTATGGATTGGTAGGAGATTCTAAAAAAATGCAAATTTGCCAGAAGCACTTGTGACATCATCAGTTGAAAACATTAAATTTTTATTATCTGGAGAACCATAAAAGATTTTGACAAGATGTTTTCACCTCCATTCCTCATTTAGCAAGGTCTATCCACTGAGGTCATGAAATTTCTTACTTTAAATTCACTTTAAACAAAAAAAACCTAAGAACCATAGGTCATTAGGAGAAATGAGAAAGTGACCCATACCATATTTATTTGAATAATTTAGTGCCGAACCTCAAATTATGGCCAACCACTAATGAGCACCCACCCAAAAGGTAAAAAAAGTTAATTAGAGCCCAGCCTCAAATTAGCACTCACCCCCTCCCCCTCAAAAAAGCTAATAAAAATTAATGAAAAGAGAATGAAGCTCGACACAGTGAAGCATACAAGAGATGTGTTGGTTATTTCATTTCCTCAGTGGCTTATATACAATGGATAATATCATAGTCTGACAGCCTATTGGAATGCTGGGACCCTCCTCAATCTTAACTGTGGCAAGTGTGAAAATCATTAAGTATTTTTTTATTGTTATGTTCATGCTAAACAAAGTTGCTACTTGCTTAAAATTGTGAAAAGTTAATTAGCACCCAGCCTCATCACCTGGAATAAGCACCAACCTAAAAAGGCCAAAATTTTAATTAGTCCCTGGAATTCAAATAAATACGGTAATTACCTAACATTTATTTTAAATTTTCTCCTATGGCAACAATTCTAACATCAGTCAAAGAAGATAAAGGGCCAGCATTTTCTGGTGATTTCAACTAGAAATAATTACAAACCTGAAATAAAAGCTCTTCTTTGCTCTTTGCACTGAACAGTAATTTGCACTTGCCAATAAAATGTCTATTGTTGTCAGCTTGACCAGCAATGTCTGACACATGCTGCACTATAGAATACAATGGATTAATGCCCACTCCACCAGCAATAAGCAGCAGATTTCGGTTAAATGGTTGGTTCATCGGGGGATCATAGTAGAAATCTCCACCAACCCGCATGTGCACTTTGTCTCCAACTTTACACTGGAAAGATATAACTGTGTGAAACACCAAAATCCAAACAATATTTTCAGAAGAACTACAATTTTTAATACATGTAAAAATAAACGAGTCAGTGGCTCAACCAGCCAGTTAATGCTTTCAGTATGGAGAACAATAAAAATGTTCATATTTATTTATTTTATTCATTTATCAATACGGCGACCCGTCATATGAGTACTTTTTGCTGGGTGATCTGGGTGATTACAAGAATGGAAAACTGAAAAAATATGGTAGCAAATAATAACCGAAGGAGAGAAAAAGAATAAATAAACAAATAAACAAATTTATAAATTATACTATCATAATTAAATATTAAATAAACAAATGAATGGATCGATGATTGAACAAATGAATGTCATTGAATGAATAAATAATCAAATAAGTTTGACTTCTTCAAAATTGCCCTCTCACTTATTGAGTTAATTTGATGGTTGAAAGTTGCTGTCACAAAGCCAAAATTAGCAGAACCTATTTCATCATTTACTGTCTGGCTATACACACATCATTTAATGAAACAATGTGTGCTAGAAGTACAAACACTCTAAAGTTAACCACACATTTTCTGTGAAAGACCGCCATTGCTGCTTTGATCAAAGCATCCTCCATTCTAGATATGTGCTATCATACAAACAAGGCTCATGCATTGAAAACATGTGCAAATTAGGGGTTATTCTGTACCACTGAAATTAACAATATTTTGTAGTAAACTCTTCGATTCTTACTTGTTGGTGAATCCAGAGTGCAGGTGAATGATTGCTAAACTTGACTGCTAGCTCCAGACATCTTTGTTCATTTAACTGTTTAGGTGTAGAGCAGATGGAGTAACCACCTACAGTTGGCACTCCAGGAATGAAAAAATCAACCCTAAAATTTAATACACAATCATGAATTAGTCAACAACAATTAGTCAGGATATCACACCTTGGTGGCACAAACAATGAACATTATCTTTGAGTGAAAAAAAGATTTCCTGTGTGAGCGTCACAAATGAGAGGAATTTTTTTTCCACAAGGAGATAAACCTCATGTATGTTTGTGCAACTCTGTGTATTTCTCTTTTTTATACACACATATATAAGTGTTTGTCTGCGCCAAATTGAGCCAGAAAAACAAAGAAAGAACACCAGCAATATCTTCACTAATGAGGATATGGAAAATGTGTCATTTGTGTCCCGGATGTAGTTTCAAATTAAATGTGGCATGTTTTGCAGTAAAACACTCATATGTATAAACTTTAAAATAAAAACTAGCATCACATCACACCTCCACCATTTTTTGAAACTGAATCTGGATATCCTTAAATCTTTGACATTTTGAAACTTTAATTTGGAAACCTATGAAAAGAAAAACTATCTGTTGCCAACAATGCTAAATATGCAGAAATAAATGGACTTTGGGCACGCATCATATTGCCAGGTCTCTTGGTGTATTGTTTACCCAATTCAGAGACTTTGACATAAACAGCAGATTAGGTCTATTAATGCAAAAACTCAGTTAATTAAAACAATAGAGACCATACCATTGCCCTGGTTTAAAGACGAATGACCTATCCAAGACTTTGAAAGACAAAGACTTCACATTTGGAGACAGCTGCAAAATCTCTGTAACAACAGCTTCTGAAATGATCTGTAACAAAAGTCAGTCTTAAAATGATTAACTTGATTATAAACCTTAATTTTGAGGAAAATAAATGTTTTGCAGAACTCTACTTTAACGCTTTTTAATATTAACTTGATAGAAAAGCAAAGCAAACAGAAATTCTACCTTAACCTTTATGGTTAAACTATATTTTTAAAAACTTTTCAAAGAAAATGAAGTTTTACAGTTTCAGAATAATTTTTATTTTTCGATAGGGGGAGGGGGGGTTGAATAGGCTGGCAGATCAATGGATTTAACCGAAAACAGCCAGTGATGGATTTATGGTTCTCGTCAAAAAACTGAACAGATTCATGGATCCTACAAATGTAGCAGATCATGAATCGGTTATGAAATCAGCTACAGATTGCGGATTTTGAGTGCATTAATATTCAGATCGCGAATCCTAAACATGCTAGGATAGCAGTTTTTTTTACTGTGTAATGAACCTGTTGGCACTTTGTTCCCTCTGTCAACAGACTGCAGAGCCAAATATGTCAATTTTGTATTTTTAAGAAAGAGAAACTATATTGACAGTTAAACACATGGGGCCAACCTTGTAATGGGACACCTCCTTGCACATGCTGAGCTGGTTCTGGATTCTGATTAAAATAGGGTCCGCAAAGCAGAGGTAGCTGGAGGGCTCTACCGCTACCCCAATAATTTATTCAAAAATTTTGTTTTTTTTAAAAAGAAATGAAAAAAACTTTCTAAATCAAAGATTCTGTGAAAATTTTTTCAAATGCTGCTACTTTGATTTTGAATGTGTAAAAAGCTAACAATTGAAGATATTTTATGGCATAAAGACTTCACTTTGAGCCAACATGTTGCAGAAGAGATTTAAACACACGACAATAATGATCACCCTGAAGACACAGACAGACAGAGTGCGGCTGGTGGATGTATAGGCCAATAACTTTTCTTCCAGAAATGAAATTAACAGGAAACTGAATTTCAGAACATTTACTGAGCAAGATCTTTGTCATGCAAAATGAACCAGTATTACTTCTAGTGAGTTCCAGGCAGCACAACTTAATGGGACTGCTAGCCTGCCATTTTGTTTTGTTTATATTACTGTTTCGTTGATTCATTGTTGAGAGAGGCAATTCCAGTGACTTCAGAGACTGTACATCTCAAAATTTTCCATGGGAACATGCCCCCGGACCCTCCTAGAAGAGCTTGCGCCTTTGGCACTTGTTTGGTTATGCTTTATGCAAGCTAGCAGCACAAGTATAAATTAAATAGATTTAGCAAAGACAACGCAATAACAATGTAACTTCTGTTTACATGCAAGCACACAGCTCTAATAAGAAGTAAAGTTGTGAGCAAAACCCGAGAACATCAGAATCCCGTCCTGAAACACAACCCGATGTGTACATCACAATGTCTTGGGACCTCAAGCTGTGCTTATCTTATCCTTAAACACAGAAACAATACTCAAACTTAAATATAATAAACTATCACAAAAAAGGTTGAAACTGGTGCCAGATTATAGTATGGCATCAACATTTGTTATATATTTCCTTTGTAGGCCTTTAAACAATTGCAAACATATCAGCATGAGTAGCACAGTATTCAGTATCACTTTTCACCACAGAAAAAGAACAATGTATTAATTTTTTTGTTCTGTTTCAGTACATCAAGTTGTGGCCAGTTTTGCTTTTGTGAGTCACATGCATGCACCAAACTTTGGGGTACATGGATTTGAGTGAAAATAATTGTGAACGGATCAACAGATTTGACAAAAAATTTGGCACAGATCGGCAAATTGGCATAGTTTGCCATGGATTGATCAGCAGATTTGCGTACCGCTATTCACACACCTCCCTCAATAGGATTCCAGAATGTCCAACTTATAGAGGGCTTTAAATCATGATAAAATTTTCAAATACTGTAAGTTTTAAATGCAGTGGGCACCTTTTGTAAAAATGACAGGACTTAGAGAGCTATATCCAGAATAATTTGCCAATAATTTCGTTTTTCAAGGAACCATTCACTACCCCTCTTTTTGTATGAATAATTATGTAAAGAGAAGTTGGATGTTGATAAACTGGCTGGGGATGAAAGGGTTGATTGCCTCCATTTAAATAACTTCAGGGCATCAAATACTGTATTTCTGACCTCATTCCTTGCCGATGTTTCTGTTCTCTCTATGTGAGTTGTGCTGTTCTTAGAGCTTGTCTCACCATTCATGTTTCTAGATATAAAAAAACTGACAGATAAACTTTTGAAAAAATATTTTGACACAATGTATAGAAACTCTCACTTAGGTTACCAAAAAGATCATGACATTTTCATTAAAAGCACGATATATCTTTATCATACAGCTCTATACCTCGCAACGTCTTTAATAATTGAAATTGCTTGGATCCGCGGTTAAGAGCAAAGGTCACGGCGATGTTACCATGCGCAGTGTGAAGTCCTTCCCTAATTTTTCGATCCACTGAGCATGGAAGGGAAGATTTACAACCTCCTTGTTCACCAGTTAATGAAAAACTGGTGAATTGGGGACCGAGGACTGCGAGTAAAAATTTTCAACGTTTTTTCAATTTTTTTCCTAGCCTAGGAAAAGGGGAGTACATGGGGTTGGGTTTGCTGGATTGTATTGCATGACTATTGCATAACAGTCAAAGTATCGAAGCGTTACATAATTGCACTATCTAAACCCAAACAACGCTAGCCTCAAAAAGTCTTAAAAGTCGACATACAGCTATCCCTCCCTCCCCAACTGACATTAGTTTGTATGGAAGAATTCAAGAAAGCGTTGCGTGACGATATTTTTAAATTAAAACAAACGGCTGCGAAAGAAATTAAAACAACACTTACCTGCTCAATTTTCTAATAGCTAAAGCTTTATGATAATAAGAGAACCTTGTCAAACGAGATAAAGTACCCGACTTTTTTGATAAATGGGCAAACAATCTCATCCCACATGCTTTGCAGCGTGTAATTTTAAATCAACATACTCACTAGCGATCGACCATGTGTCGGCGCATGAAGAAGCGGTTTCGTAAGGACTGAGAACGAATGAGGATGTTTGTGGTCAGCGGTTTCATAAAATGGCGGATCTCGTGTGATTATTTGTTTTAGTGGGTTTTGGTTTGTTTGGCCACATGGTACATGGGAAACTTGCAGCCTGAAGTACTAATGAAATAAGGTATCTATAAACTGAACCTTAAAGATTGGATCCATGAAGCTTTTGATGGACCTGTATTGTGGCTATTGTTCTACGAATCAGTAGCTGCACTTGTGAAGGTTTTGTTGCATTTAGGAATTTAGTTTTCTTAATTCATTTTGCGTTTAAACTGTTACATTTTCCTTTCCTCGTTATTTGTCTAGTTCTTTTTTCTTTTAGTTTTAATTAAAAAAGGCCTTTATAAGGTAAAAAATACCTTTGGTTCTCCTTTTCGCTAGCCTTAAGGTTATTCGGGGGACCTGCTCCCCAAGAAATAATTTTAAAAAAATTGTAAAAAATAATGCAAAACAAGAAAAAGATGTACAAATTGATAAACGATAATCCTTAGAAGTATGATAAAGAATTGCCAGGTCGACTTTCACGGCGACTTTCATGCTGAGATCTGTACCGTTGAGCGATTATACATACGTAAGCCACTGGCTTGGGAGAATGGGCAACCACTCCTTGCGTAACAACGATAAATAAACAAAGTTAGTTTAGGTCTTAGCTTGAATAACAATGCAGATCTGTTATTGAGTGGTGAGTTATAATTACCACAGAGAGTACTGGAAATCGAACAGGTTTTGTATGAATTACACTGCTAGTAGAAACTTTGCTTTGTTAGAACAAACCCCAAGATTTTCATCAGTGACTTGATGATAAACAATGTTAACGGTTTACAGGTGTTATTCAGTTGTGATAGGCCCAGAATGCAAACATGTCTGATCATCCTCATTATACTCACTATGGGACCATTGGTTGTGTATTCCTCATGGGGAGACAGAACAAACCGCTTCCAAAAGTGCCTGCATAGATGCACAAATGAATGTGGACTTGAAAGATATCCTGGAGTGTTGCCATTTTATCTTACTGCTTTTGGTTGGACCTGTGAAGATGAGTGCAAGTACATTTGTATGCACAAAGCTACTGAGTTTGATGTGAGAGTGAACAATCGAATTAAACAATTTTATGGAAAGGTTTGTAAACAGCAGACCCCAGCTGGGGGGGAGGGGCTATTCCAGGGTGAAAAGGGTAGGGATGACCCCTGGAAGAGTCCCCAAAATATCCTTAAAAAATACCAAGGCATAAAAGCTACCAAGGTGTAAAAACTTTCCACCCTAAAATACTTCTTGGTCTTATTGACTAAAAATTACTCTAAAAAATATCAATTACAGACTGACGTTTTTAACTGTGGATACCTAGCAGGTTAGCAGTAAGTCTCCAGTGTTGTGCTGAATGTGATATGCATGCAGTTAATAAAGGTGAATATATAATACAATGTTTGCCTAAGGAATTTTGTCTTTTAACTAATCTTATCAGTATGCATGTTTGCTAAAACAAGGGATTACAAGCATTCTTCTTCAACCCTAAAAAATGCCAGACTCTTTGTTTAACCAAGTTTATTTTTTCCAGCTCCTAAAAAATACCAGACTGACTATTTTAACCCCTAAAAATATGACCCCCAGCAGACATCATTCACAAGCTATGTGAATTTTGAAGTTATTACCACAGGTTCAGCTGATACAGACCTTTATGTTTATCTTGAATTTCAGTGGCCATTTGTGCGACTACTTGGAATACAAGAGCCAGCATCTGTCTTTTTTTCAATCTTAAATGGCTTCGGACATGTATTTGGTTGGCAGCGATACAAAACCTTAATTCCTTCAAGTTACAAAATGTATCCAGTATGGCATGGCTTGTTCTGGGTAAGAGTCATTCCCCCATGAAATTCTAAATTCTCCCAATGGTTATGAAGAGATATTAGTGAACTTTAGATTCAACAGTGGGAACAAGTACAAGGACAAATTTTTCTCATTCGTCATATAATGTGCAAATGAAGAAATCATGCCACCTCACTGTGTTGCCAATATCTTGTAGTCCAAGTGCTGGGTTTTTTGAAAATCTTGTTGTAAACAAGACAACAACAATGAGATTTTGGAAACACAACAAGATGGCCTGCTTTCTTTGCATGTGCAGTGTGTGACAAACTGGGAAAAGCTCTTGTCATAGTCAAACTCATTGTCAAATCTAAAGTTCTCCAATAGGGATAATGTAAGGAAAGTTGAGGACTTGGTCAAAAACTACTTACTGTAAACGCTCTAATAAGCCCCCAGGGGGAACTTATTTATTTTTGGACCTTCCAAACAGGGGGCTTATTAGAGAAGGGGGGGGGGCTTATTTAAATAATATTTAAAATGAAGTCCGGTTACCAAACACTTCTAACAGGAACTAGTGACTTTGTGTTACTTTGGCCATTAACTGTTGACAAAATGTATTTTCATTTCAGGAAGCCTTTTTTTTTTAACTTCATCGTCTTTATGTAGGGAGGGGGGGGCTTATTAGAGAGGTGGGGCTTATTAAAAATTTGAAGCTCTAGATGGAGGGCTTATTAGAGACGGGGGCTTATACAGTATATTGTTTATGCATGGGATTTTTACAAATGATATAGAACAGACACCAGGAGGCATTTCTAAGCTATATATCACTAGATATTTGGCCAATTATAGCAAAACTTGCTAATTCAGCATGGTTGGCTAGTCATGAGGAATTTGCTTTTGGCAAGAGCTGTTTTGATTTACACTCTCAGTATGGAAACCTCTCTAAGACAGGCACCTCTCTAATATGGTAACCATTGTTGTTTATTCTGTGGTTTTTCACTCCAAAGAGTTTGCATGACTTTGTCAGCCTAATTATAGTTAAGGAAAAGCAAAGACAACATATAGATTTGAGAGAGGCCTTAACACTAGATCAGGTTATAACCCAAGTTTCGCTTATCTACAGCATCAACAAAGAACCCCATAAACCTACACAAAGGAAAGAGAAAATATTTGTGATCTCTGTGGGATTTGAGCCCACAACCTATAGAACAGATTTACATCGCTCTAAACAACTGAGCCATGGGGCCAACTGGGAGTTTGCTCATGGGATTTTAAGGGCAATGCAGCTCGGCCCAACCTAAAAATAACCATGGAGTGTTGTCCTTCAGTGGCATATGAATACAACAAATAGATTTGAGTGAGGCTAAACCACTGGAACAGGGTACAAAAAATGTACTAATTGTCCTATCTGTATAATGTAAGCTATTAATAATTTTTAAGGATTTTATTGGTAAATATTTATACCACTCTTTAACTTTTTTACTATACTTTTAAATAGTTTCTCCATTTAGTAGTCTAGACTGCTACATCAGTTGATACTTAAATAAAGTCATTATTGTTTTTATAATTATTATTTTGCTGATTTAAAAGATATTATAACAAGTAATACATATAGTTTGAGCGCCAAGAGAAGTGTGATGTTCAATTTCTTTAACTACAGTAGCCCCCCCCCCCCCCAATCCTATTTCAAAATGTGCTTTGGCATCCCTAATTACAACACATCATATGGTTAGCAAATGTAGTTTTTTTTCTTTTGTTACTTACATAGGTGAGTGTCAATGCCTGGTTCTGGTCCTCAGTTTTCCACACTAGAGATTTAGTCTGGACAGAGGTACGGCAAACTTGGTTTAATGTGTCAACTCATTTACCGAGCTCATATTTGTTGCTGGAACTAAGTTCTGTGTGCATTTAGTGATTGTAAAAATAAAATTGAAACCATGAAGGTTTAGACTGGAGCTACTGCCAAATGACTTTTCCAATACTTTGGCAAAGTAATCAATTGACAAAACAGTTACTGCAGTAGTTCTCTTAGTTCCAACCCCTTTCTCTTTGAAGCCTTCTTGGAGGAAAAAATGAACCCTTTAGACAGTTTTAAACTGGCCATGGAAATTTAAATTCATTGAAAATATAAATTTTATTGACAGAGATACTGACTTCCCTATAATTGGTAATTTTTGTATTTTTTCAGAGATTGGACTATTTTTGTGCAACTTCTCTTGTTCTATATTCAGTGTTTGCATTCTTTGTAAGGTAAGTTGGACATTATTGATGTTATTGATAATGTCAAAAATAAACAGTGATAACTATGTTGTTGTTGATGATGATGTTAGTGATGATAACAATGATAATGATATTAGTACAACTTTGTAACAAAACTTTTGAGTGAGCTCTTATTTTTTTTTGAGTTACTGTTTTGAAAAGCTACATCACATATTGCATCTTTTTAAGTGTTTTTAAATTGGGTTTTAATTTCTTATAATTGCTCTAGAAAAATTCAAACCCAAGCAAAGAGATACAGGATATTAAATGTTTGTTCATGTAGTCATCATTTCTAAACCCTGTGTTAATGCTCCAGTAGGCCACCAGTTTCTAAACAGCTTCTGTTAATTTTGACTTCTTTTAATAGAAACACAAATTTTTGATGAATTCACACTTTGTTAGAAATCTTTGCTAACCATGATCACAAGTAAAATTGTTTTCTTTGGTAGGGCTTTTGGAGGAGGGCATCGGCACTGGAGGTAAGATGAAAAAAGATATAACTCAAATAGTTTAGTCTTTTTAGCATGAGGTCCCAAGTTTGATCCTTGATTATTCCAACTTTCCTCTGAATTTTAGGAGGAGCTCAGCTGTAGCTTTGAATAGCAACATCAAAGCTCATCATTGAACGGAGGGGGTGTGGGGTGCAACAAAGTGTTGGGTTGAAAAGGAGGGATATGTGGAGGGATATGTGGAGGGCTCCTCGATAATCTTATAGTTCAGCTGAGAAGCTGCCACCCTTTCAATCTTATTTTTTTTAAAAATGTCGTAATGGCAGTTTTTCCAATTTTAACACAGTTTTCAATTAACAGTTTGGGAGAACTTGGCACTTTACATCTTGATTAATAAGCTTTATTTGGTCAATTCTCATTTTCTCATTACAAGACATCGTATTTTACAAGTGTGTGCTGTGTTAAAAGAATTAAGATGCCAAAAGGGTTGATTTATTCAGTTGTTTTATCATTACACCTTTTTTGGTGCTCATCACAATCTTCGTTTGAAAACATTTTGATCTGTAACTTTTAAAGCATCAAACGGCAGCAGCTACTACAATCAATTATCATGTGTATACTACTTTGCTTGGTCATGTCACATTTTTACTGTTTTTCAGAACCTTGCTCTTTGCTTCTGTTGCATTGACTATGTTCTGCTGCCATGTGGCATATCTCAGTTTGTGGAAATTTGACTATGGCTACAATATAAAAGCAAATGTTGCAGTGGGTAAGTTTAAAGACTCTTGATATCAAGTTGAGTCACACCTTGCATGGCCTACCATGCCAACACTATCACTCCAAAAAATAAATGCTGTGGAAAACATTTGAATGAAAAGTAGAAAACCAAGCTGAAAATAATTTTTGTTGCGTTGCCACTTAGGGTGTCAACTCTCGTAATTTTATTTTACCAATATAATCAGAAATTATAATGTTGTATGGTCCATGGTTGCGCTGTCTATTATTTTACTTGTCATGACAAACCATAACAAGCTGGTTTTCAGGTCAAGAAAGTAGAATATTGTTTTTTGATATTTTTGACTCAAGGACTCGTTTAGCCACGGAGAACAGGCAATGGGCCAGGGCGAAATGAAGCTATAAAATCGTCGGCAATGTCAAAATGATGAAAGAAACGGTCTCAAACACCCTTGCAAAGCATTCCCGGTTATATCGTGACACACGTAGTCTCATTTTTCGAATACAATTTTTTCATTTCGCAAAACAAATATTTGCGAAACGAAGCTATAAAATCGTCGGCAATGTCAAGATAATGAAAGAAACGGTCTCAAACACTCTTACAAAGCATTCCCAATTATACTGTTACGTACGCAGTATCATTTTTCGAATACAATTTTTTCATTTTGCAAAATACAAATTTGCGAAATGAAGCTGCAATAGTGTTTGAGACCGTTGAGACCGAAGACATAACCTTTCTGATTTACAATACTGAATAAAGCTAGCATCGTTGCCAGTGATTACTAATGGCGGTTCATTTCTAACTTGCAGGAGTTGTTAACGTTACAGGATGGCTGTGCTGGTGCATTAAGGTAAATAATTCTAAGTTTAGATTGGTTGAACTGCTGATTTGGCTGATCGTTGAAGTTCCATTTGCTCCCCATCTTCTATTCCGTCTCTATTGAGAAGACGAGAACAAAAAAGATTTTGTATACAACACAGTCAACTATAGGTTAAACTGGCATAAAAACGATTGTTTTAAAACTAAATATTTTCGATCATAAGATCATCGTCAGAGCTAACTGCTGCGACTTTTTCAAAGTATGGGGAGTGGTTTTTTTGTTTAAATAAAATTTGTGATATATTTATAACTTTGTTTTTATTCCGATAAAGAACAGAAGCAAGAGGCCTTATGTATGGAAATGTGCCGTGACAACCGCTTCTGTGTTTCTTCTCATGGGACTGGAGGTACGTATAGGGTTGAAAAATGCCGAGATGTGATAATATACGTCTATGCAAACTATATATGCTAGTTTACAGATGTTTTCGTTATTAGGCAACCATGTTAGTTCCTACTGTGGTTAGCTCATTCCCAAACTCATACCATAGTTGGCTCACACGTCTCCCCTATAACTACATTTCACTACATCACATTACATTGCATTGCATTGTGTTACACTATACTACACTTGCAATGTATAAAGGTGTACATACCTGTAACTAAATCGCCACTTAACCTGGGATTGTGATCAAGTGCTGCAGTCAAACTAGCTGATCTCAAAATCTTTTTTAACAGCTTGGAGATTTCCCGCCAATCTGGTGGACGTTTGATGCTCATTCCCTCTGGCATCTTGGCACTGCCCCCTTCTGCTACTTCTGGTACAGGTAATTCCAAGCATTGCCATTACACTGAAATAAGTAACTCCGAGCTTTGCCATTACACTGGTACAGGAAATTCCCTGATTTGCCATTACACTGGTACAGGTAAATCCCAGCTTTGCCATAACACTGGTACAGGTAACTTCCTGCTTTGCCGTTACACTGGTACAGGTAACTTCCTGCTTTGCCGTTACACTGGTACAGGTAACTCCCAGCTTTGCCCTTACGCTGGTACAGGTAACTCCCAGCTTTGCCATTACACTGGTACAAGAAATTCCCTGATTTGCCATTACACTCGTACAGGTAATTCTAAGCTTTGCCATTACACTGGTACAGGTAACTCCCAGCTTTGCCATTAC
>JAOBRD021033347.1:0-11624 GCA_027575215.2 Hydrozoanthus sils | reverse complement strand
ATGGATGGCTGATACGCTCTATATTTCACAGATCTACTATGTAAATATTGAACTAAGTATGTGGTAAAATAACATATCATAGAGAACTTATTGCTGTATTGTAACAATACACTCATATTTTTTCATGCCACTACAATTAAATATTGAAAAGCCTATTTTTATCAACAACAATTATTATTTACCTGGGAGCAGTCTGTCTAGGTTGAGGCTGGCGCATACTCTGAGCTGTGTTGTCAAGATCCTCGACCCAGCTGGGATATTCCTTTCCGACACTCGACACCCAGCTAGGGTACTCTCTACTCCCATCGGGACGCGAGCGGTTTTTAGTGGCACTAGATTGGCTCTGAGAGGAATGAGCTGGAGTTTTATACATACTAGACTTGGTGTAAGAGTCTAAAAGAAAAGAAAAAAAAACTGTCACTCTTAACGGGCGGAAGTTCATTTTGTGGTCTTTGGGCAAACAAGAAGAATCAGAAATTTGTTCAACCTTAAAGATACATAAAAACCAACACAAGGCGAATGTTGTTTACCGTGTTGAATGTACCTTATTCGTACTAATTTCGCGAGTCTTTAATTTTTGCGATTTTAATTAAAGAACCGTGAAAAAGGTTTACGCAAAATTAAAACTCGCGAAGTTTAATACAGTTCTATAACTGCCTAAATTAATAATTAACTGGCCTATAATACGCACGGTTTTTGTTATCAGTCTCTATTTATCTTCTACTTCAGCAGCACTCTTTTCATCAAAATCACTCGTTTCTTTTTCTTGTAACTATTTTAAAACATCTCTAGTACAGTGGTCGAAAAGTCTTTTTTGATGTGGCTCTTTATGATTTGTCAACACCAGCTGAACCTTTAAAAACCTGGATATTGTTCAAACTCTTGATCTTAAAGATCAATTGGAAAAAACATAGAGAATGATGTTGCTTTTTCAAAATGTTTTTCAACAGAAAAGTGGACTTTGGGGGAGGGGGGAATGCAAGTGCACCCATCACACCCTGGCCCCCCTCCCTACAGGCCTAGGGACACCAACTAGAGTACTTAGGATATGGCGCATTCAGCTACTGGTTGGCTGATGAAAGTATCCCATAGGGAGACCAACCAGAGTACTCAGGATGTAGTGCATTCAGTTACTGGTTGGCTGGTGTATCCCATAGGGAGACTAATCAGAGTACTCAGGATATGGTGCATTCAGCTGTAATGCAACCCACAGGGAGACCAGGTAGAGTACTCAGGGCATGGTGCATTCAGTTTATTATACCCCATAGGGAGACCAGCCAGAGTACTTGAGGATTAGTGTATCCCATGGGATACCAACAAGAGTATTCATTATATTGTGCCTTTAGCTACTGATTCAGTAACTATATTGAAGCTTGAGTTAATTTATAGGAAAGAATATTACTTCTTCAACAAAGATATCTCATTTTCAGGTTAATGTATTTGCACTAATAAAGATAGTCTTACTTTCTTACCAAATGGTCTTGGCCCCTTGTAAGAACTTAGAAGAATATCTGTGGCCTCAGACTCTGCATTACTGTCCAAGTCTACAACCGAGGAACTAGGCGAAGGAAGATTTGAAAGGATGACATCTTCAACACCAAAAGATTGACCTTTGTTGGCTGTTGATCTCATCCCACTTGCTGTGTTTTGCTTGGTAGCTGTAGAGAACTTAGTGTAAGTATTATTGACATAAATTCACCAACTATTTTTGTAGTGTTGTGATACACCACAACACTATTTTAGCTTGTTTGCATTTACATTTTGCACCAAAGCATGAAATTCTTATAACTCAAGTATTCAACTATAAAATTTTGTTACCATTTCTTGAAGAGATGTGCAAGTTGTGTTTAATTTAAATAGTATATATTGGAATCAAGGAACTTAGTCTGTTAGAAAGTATTTTGAGAACGAAGAAAAAATATCATTAACTTCATTAAAATAATTCTTTTGGTTGCTGAGGTATTAAGGTTTTTCAAATATGAAAAATATTTTTTTCAATTACCAATCTTGTGACATCAAAGTCAGGAATCCAATGGGATAAATCTCAAAACAGCTGTTATCTTTATAACGTGTTTGTGCTATAGTGTGATATTTCAATAAGTAGTTGTTGTTTTGTAATTTATTTGATTGGATTCTTAACTTTGACATCACAACTTTAATTGGTAATTTGCATATTTGAAAAACTTTAATATCTCAGCAACCAAAGAGTTATTTTAATAAATGAAATAAACAACATTTTTTCTTCTTTTTCAAAACACTTTCTTTAAAGGGATCCTTGGCTGTATTAATTATTAGATTCTCGGTTTCAAGTATGTTTCTATGTCAGCAGCTCAAGTTTTATAATCTGTGCATATATCTAATGGCAAGCTCTTTATTTTGGTCATATTCACGATTTACTTTTTCTGGGCACCACCATTTTGAAACAAGATGTGTTTTGGTTGTAGTGCCACTCTCCACCTGTCATTCATTAAGCACTATATTGTTTTATCAGGAGTGGACACCAGCACTGCAAGCAAAACACATCACATTTCAAAATGGCAGCAGGCTGGAAGCTTGAACCATGGAAATGATCAAAATAAGTTGCTTGGCATTAGTTATATGCAGAGAATTTCATATACAAGCTGCTGATATGGAAGCAGACTTAAAACAAATTTTTTTATTATTGTTTTGAAATTAAAGTCCCTATCAAGCTTATTTTTTTAAGTTAAAGATTAAAACTGTTGTCATCCGTGAACTGTGAAAATTTCCATGTCTAAGTATGCTTTTTAATCAAAAAAAGATTGGAAAGTAAATTTTGACCGAGCAGGCCAGGGACTGGTAACCTGTGATGTAGCAGCAGTGAGTTATGTGGAACCTTTTTGTTTAAAAAACTTCATTTCTGTTAAAAAAATATCATAAAATTTTTAGTAATAGTACAAGTAATGGTACAGGATGGAAACTTCTTCCAAACTTAGAAATAACTAACTTAGTACAGGGCAAAATAATATTATGGAGTGGAAAAAACTTATAATTTAAGTAAAAATTCAATAACAATGTATATTTGTATCAATATTAAGAAAAGTCCAATAAAAAATTGTATGCTACAATTCCAAAATGGTGTCTCTTGCATTGTGCAAGAGTCAGGTATATCCACACTTGTCTGATGAGACTCTAAACAGTTGAAAAATAAAGTCATTTAGTTTGTTTCAAATTACAGCTGATAAAGTGGCAGACTCAGACACAACAAAAGACTGTGTACAACATAAAAAACTAATAATCATATGTAGTCCTGAATTAAGCTGTATAGAGTGGATTTTTTCCTCAAAAACAATAATCATATATATGTATGTATTGGACTCAAGAGTATACATAGTAGAGCATCCTTAATTACCTATATTACCTCAAAATATTTGACAAGTATAGAGATTAGTGGAAGTGCTTCAAACAGTGCTTGCAAGGTCAAATAGCAGCCAGTGTAATTTCTTCAGACAAAACAATTTTGTGCTATGACTAAATGTAGTAAGTACTAGTGGCTGCCATTTTAATTTGTTTAGGAGTAACAGTGAATGATCAAAACTACATTCTGCTGAGAATAAATTTGGCTAAATTTCAACCAAATGAATTAAAAAAATTACATAGTAAACCAATTTACACAATGTTCTTAAAGTAAATTTAAAACTTAAATTCTAATTAATCACACATCGAAATATTATAATATCATACCATTTCACACTCCCAGTATACTGATGAGTGACAACCTAGAGCATCTACAGCACAGAGCACTTCATATTATTTATCCAAACCTTTCTTACAATCAGGCCACAGCAGCTGCTGATATTAATCAACTCAAAGAAAGATGATTCCAACTATGTAAGAAGCTGTTCACTGAAATAGCATAAACCCCTATCACAAGCTCTACAACTTACTGCCACCTGCCAATACCATTGAACCATATCATTTGAGAACTTTTTGCTCCTTCATGGAACCAAAATGCAGAACAAGCAGTTAAAAAAACTCTTTTATTAATGCATCAATTTGCAAATTCTAACAATTAACAATTGTACATATTTTAAATATTCTAAATAACTGTTATAGTGTCCTTGTAGACTATTTTTTTATCATATATTTTTATCATTATTGAAATTATAAAAATTCAGTAATTCAGGCTTTTATGCTGCAAGTTGAATTTAGTAAAGATTATAATTATTATTATTATTATTATTATTGTTGTTGTTGTTACTATTATTATTATTCTCTTGCCTGCAGGTATAGCTAGTTTAGGCAAGTTATCCAGCTATTGATAAAGGTACAAAAGCTATGAGTATGTTAGTGCCAAAGCACTAAATAAAAACATCTTCAAAAGTAGTGACCAGAAAATTCATTTTGCAGAAAAATCACATTGTGTAGAGTCAATCAAAAATTTATTTTAGTATATGCAGGTTTAAAAAAAATTTTAACAACTAAGATGACGGTAGAAGACATTTTTCAGCAATTATATGTAAAACCACACAAACTTTTTGTTGTTGTATCTGATGGGAAATAAGAAGCCGTATTTCAAACTAACTTCCATTTTAACTTGCATAAATTATACCCTTTTGGCATTTCACAGTTTTCGTACTCACTTGTTTCCGCACAGAGAAACTATGAATAGATCGATCAGTTCTAAGCTACATAAAATATACTGAAACTTTCTTCAATTCTTTTACATTAAAATTCATAAGTTTAATAATCAGGCAAGAATTGCTGTTTGCAAGTTCTAACTGATAATTAAAAGCCAAAATATGCTTTTAAAAACATTGTGTTGCACATAGATAAAAAGTTGTTCAGTATTTCAAGTAAAAATTTAACACACCTGATTTAAATGGACAAGCAATTGCTGTAAGCAGTGCAAAACCGTAAGTATATTAATTTCACCTGTCGACATCTAGAGAAACGTACTTACGGCTACGACTTCTAGTTTAGAAATTATCATTGTTTGGGATAAACCCCTGTTAAGTTTCGCAATTTTTGTCAATTTTATAACCCCTTTCAGTTTATAAACAAAATCGTCTTTTATTCTCCAGCAAAAAATCGTCATTTCGTAAACTAACGAGTTTTTCTTTCGGGAGAGAAAAGCGTTGGTAAGGACGCGACGTTATACTGCACTTGAAAACTCGGTTAGCAACGGACAGGTTCGTTTTCGTTGTCGGTTTCATTTAGAAACAGATATTCATTGTCTATCCAAAACAAAAGTTATTGAAAACATTGATCAGTCTAAACAAATTCAGGTTTCTAGGGCTAAATTTTGTAGACAGAAGTTCTGAAACCCTATGCAGCACCTGCTTTTAAATGAAATCTATTCAGCTGAGCTATTAGCAATAATACTTGAATTGATTCCCATAGACGACTGACCTGAGCCCGCTGGTTGTAGCGTGGTTGTGTGACCGAACGGCTCAACTTTGCTTGATAAATTTTTCCTGTAAGTTTCATTTACCCAGCTCACAAGATCATCAACTTTTTGAGCTGAAGATTTATCACCGGTGAAACTCCTCTCCAGCGAATCCATGTAGTAGTATTTAGCTTGTGGTGAGAGCAGCTCTGAAGGCTTTCTCCGGTAAAGTGGAGTTTTGCCTTCGAAGGCCCCTTCGAAGCGTTCTATGTAGGCTTCCAAAGCATCCGAAGCAGATTTATAAACCGTACCATTGTAAACTAGCGGGATTTTTTGGCCTTTGCTTTGCTGGAACCTATCTGCACCCGATGCAGTTGCAGAAAAATTCATGAGATGCAAAATTCAAATATGTTTGGAGTGCTCTGAGACTACCGGATTCGTTGAGATTCGAAAGATGGCGGCAAAACATCAATTAGCTGCTAGTGCGCATGCACAGAACAAAGTCCTTGTTGATTCTCCTGTCACTTTCAAAGCGCGTCCTGTCACACTAAATAGATTTACGTTTTTACGTATCAAGATTTGTGCAAATCTTTTGTTCGAAATGCTATTTGCCTATGTCGACTCTCATCCCGTATTGTTTTCTTTGCTAATGGCGCTTAATCACAGTTTGGCCGTTAAACCAGCGAACTTGCAGCTAAGATTTCTAGATACATGTTTTAAAAGAGGGATTGACGACTTTTTTTCGAAAAAAAAATAGGTTGCTATGTGAAGACAACCAATTAATCAAAAAAAGAAAAAAAAGCTGACAGTCCGGTAAAATCATAGCAGTTCCTTTTGAAAAAATCCCGAAGACAATTTCCGGTTTTGTTTCTACATGTTAGCGTCATTCCTGAATCACCCACTAACATCAAATACAACACTTTATCTCGGAGTGCACTGACATCTTTTCTCGGGCTTCTCTCTTACTTCGATTAAACTAAATGGTGCACAATAAAAATCCTACGCTCAGACTTTCTGTCTTGTCTTAATTAGGACTCAGTTCTATATATTCGTTTCTCCGTGGTAGTAAGCTTATAGACTCTAAACTACATCTTTTAAAACAACAACTCAAAATGAGGTGCCTCGGGTCTTAACTTGCTGGGTAACGACAATTTAATAAGGAACTGTGGCAAATTAGTAGAACGGTCTTGGAATGCAAAACTTTTAGTCTTCAAAAAAAGGCTCGACTCACGACCTCGTTCAAAGGTTGCTGAATATCTCATTTACAGATACTTGAATGCCCATCAAGCCTCGGCAATACGCTCTGGCTCACGCTTCAGTGCCAGCCGGTTGCAGACGAATGTTATCACAATGACACGTTCGTTAGTGCTCGTATGCAAAGTGTGGGCACCCACTCCGACATGCAGCCTCTGGACGCCGAGTCGAGTCGTAAACTTATTTGTTTCGTTGCTACTAACAACCTTAACAGCTTACCTGAACCTCCTGGTTCGCGACTTTTTCGTTCACAGTTTTTCGTGACCACTATCACATCCACTGTTGCTTTTATCTTCTGTGTTTATTTCCCAAAGTTTGACACGAATTTCATTCTAGCTCAGTTCTGATGTAAATGATTGGTCACTTGAAAGATCACGTAATTAGTTTGCCTGAATTTCGGCCGGATTAAAAACCGTCCAACTTCCGGTGCTGGCTTTAGATCGGCAAACGTTTATGTGTGTCAGTTCTCATTTTGGGACTGGTGTTCCCTTTTACATGCAGCAACAATCTTTTTGAATTTTTCTTCTTAGCCTTGAATGTTTCCCGTGTTATAGTTATGTGAAACTGAAGCAGCAATTCGAGTTTAGGGATTAAGGAAACTAATCCCTTTCAGCACAGGTAGCCCACGCTACCGCCACGATACCCGAACGTATATTACCGCAAAATTCCGAAAGTAACGTCCCTCCCCCCCTCTCCCCCCGCCCCGAAAATAACGGTACTTTTTTTTTGCCCTCCTATTAGTAAATCCCAATGGTTGCTCGTTCTTCAGCTCCTAGGCCCTGGCCTTGGAAACAACACGAGAATTTACCCAATCCCAACTCAATATAGCTTACAAGAATAGTAAAATACCTTTTTGATCTCACTTGGACCTATAGCAAATTGAATAAGCTAGATACACTCGGCAGTAAACTAGTTTCATTGAGGAAAATTTGAGCACACCAAAACCCTAATCCTCCAAACTGAGAACATTTTCAACATAAACAGATGGCCAAGATGTTCTATAAAAGAGAACAATTGTTACACAGTTTTTACGTTATCAAAATGGTGTTTATATAGAAGGCTTACAAAAATGCCCCTGGGACGGGGGTGAGGGGTACTCCGGGTAGGACGACCGTCAGAAAAGTCCCCAAAATACCTTAAAAAATCCCAAAGCATAAACATTTTCTACCCTAAAAAACACCTCTCGGTTCAAAGATTACCCTTAAAAAATACAAACTGAAAACTGACATTTTTCCCTGGATAGCTAGCGGGTTGGCGCTATTAAAGTACCCCGGGGTTGGGCCGAACGTGATATGCAGTAAATAAAGACGCGCCCGTTATAGGACGTTCGCCAAAGAACTTATGTCTTAACTTCTTGTTCGCACGTCTGCTAAAACGAGGAATTGCAAGCAGCTTACTAGGCTTGCGTTTTCAACCCTAAAAACACCAGGCTCTATGATTTAATAACACTGGATTTCTCACCGGTTTATTGACGATTTGGAGTTATTTTTCAGACACTTATCAACAATTATTCGGAAAAAAAAACGAGGAAAAAGTAAAATGCCTTGGAGAGAAAAGCCTTCAAAGACGCTAAAAATGCGCTGCTGGGTTTCCTGTTTTAAAAATACCGCGTGCAATGAAAAGACTAGGTCGAGTTTCATAACTTGGATTGTTGACGTCAGAGTAGTGGGACACTTTGAACTCAGAACAATAGTATGCCATTTAATCTATGCAAAAATATCGTAAACTTTAGTGAAACAGAGCGCTCTCCCAGTGATTTGCCAAGAGTTTGTGTAGCTTGCAAGATTTGCTCACGTGGTTACTCTCACTACTCTGATGTAAGCCTAAAGTTCGGTACCAGCCTTTTCCGGCGAATAATAAATGACGTCCAGTCACGACTCTAATAAATAAATCAATAAAAGATTAAAGAAAATGAATACACGAAATTACCCCGACAAAATGTTATTCAATGTATATAGTCTTACGAAATCGTCAATAAACCAGCGAGATAGGCACTTAACAACTCCTAAAAATAGCAACTAGGTGCCTTGCGAGTTTTCCGATCCAAAAAAATACACCCAGCCGTCTGCAAGCTGGCCAGACTTGTACCGAGAAATCCTTGGCTGGCCTGGAAAACGGCGCCTCTGAAAAACTCAATCCAGAGCTTTAAATAATGGTCCGAGTAAAAATGAGTACCTCTCATTGTTCTGCAGCATTTCGCTTTTCCCATACCAGAATGTTTAGATTTTTATACTGAAGATACATCAAACAGTGTACAACATAGTTTGAAAGTAAAAAGCAGTGGAACTCTATTTTAAAGCAATGCTTCTTTCGTGCTATAATATCAAAACAAAAGCAAATAAAATGCTTTGGTTTGCGATGTTCCCCACGTGGAATTTTTCTTAAATTTAAAAACAAAAATTTTCAACTTGAAGGGATGATTGAATGATTAGAAAAGTAAAAAAATTAACTTACTTATGAAGATATGGTCGATTTTCAAAGTTTAGCCAATGAGATGAACAGTTTAACAATATCGCAATTAGCACCTTTCTTCATTCCATTGCATTTGATCTCTCTAGTTCTTATTCGGATCGTTACTTAAATATTATCAAAGAAAAAATGCAAAAAGAAAGGTACAAAGCAGACCAGAATTTTGATCAATAATTTATATTATAATTAAAGTTAGTCAAGATTTTACAGTAACTATAATATTTCTCTTCGTTGTTAATCAAAACCTGACCGAAAGTTTGTAAGGTGAGTATGCCTGTAGCAATGTAGGAATTTTTGTAATAGATCTTTTTTAAATGTATACATGCATAGGTATGTCAACGTAGTTGAGTTTTTTCTACTGACAAGGTGAAACTTATTATCATTAGTTGTAATCAAATGCGTCCGGCCACAAAGGGGTTGGTTTATTCTGTTCTCCGAATATGGGTACTTAGGTCCAAGTCAGTTTATCAATACTAAGCTTCTCCTAATCTAATTCACCAAAAACAAGACGTTTGTTATTGAGAATATGGGAATTGATCAAGCGCAGCAATCATTTGACGTATTTGGGGCTCAAAAAGTTAAGCCGGGCGCCAGGTCTCCACGAGACCAAAGAAGTTCTCGATCCTTACTGCAACTTCACAGACTCCAAGGGGTTTTGGTTTACGCTGTACACTTCATGTATGACTCAACAAATAAGCGAAGTATTCAGCACCCAAATTTACATCAGTATTGGTGAAATACCAAGCAGCAGCCTCCACTGCTTGTCGTCTCACATGACGTCAGTACTTTGTAATTTGCTCTACGGCAAAAACGCCAACCTTCACGTATACATGCCGCAAACGACACGCGTTTCCCCGAGAGGCATGGTCAACCCTTCTAAAGAAGCAGCCGTAAAAGCCAGCCCCACGATCAACAGCTAGCTTAGCTAGAGCCTAACTATATTAGACAGACGTTTCTTTGTACTGTTTCTGCGGGTCAGGGAAAGTTTGTAACGTTTTGCAGATTTCGTAGGCCAGACTTTCGTGTCCTAGTTCAAAGGGACGAATAACATCATCTTCTAGCAAATTAATGACTTGCTTGTACCTCATCGCCATTTCACTGCTACTGGCGTCAATATTGACATACGGAGGAGCCACCGATCTTCCATTCTGTTCACAACTTGAATTGTTTTCAATAGCAAAACCTTTAGCTTTCTCTTTGGAATCGCCTTTGTTTCCATTAATCTGCCTTCTGTCAACTTCTTCCTCTTCTTTTTCATCGATAACTCCCTCCTTTGACTTGCAGGCGGCGCTACGCTTTCTCCTCTCATTTGCTGATCGAATGGAACGTCGTTTCCACGGATTCTCGTCTTCTTCCTTATAGCTGAGGATCTTGCTTAACCCAGCAGTATTGTCGGTAACAATCAGCGGCTTGTTCTCGTGTCGCTTGATAGACTTGACTTTTACGCGGGGAAAATTCTCTTTCCCCTCCTCAATCTCAGTAGTACTCTCCCCGACGCAAGTCTCCATTTCTTCCCAAATTTCCTCAACTGTTTCGTTCTTGTTTTCGTCTAGGATTTCCGTGCAGACCTGGAGCGATGCAAGATATTCGAAAAGTAAGCAAGGAAAACACAAAGTACTAAACGCAGGGTTGAGTGGCGCACCAACACGAGATCAACTCGCGATCAAAACCATTTTGAAACTAATTTATGAATGTTTGATACAACTTAGAATAATTAGTTTAAAAATATTGTCCGCGAGCTAATGTTAAGCAGTTAAAAAGATTCGGGAGTTTATCTGGAGTTTGCATCGCAATTTATAAGTTTAGTTTGAAGTTAGCGTTGTTTAACTAGCCCTTGAATTCTTTCTTTTAATTTCTCAGCTCGGCCTTTTATATGTCATTTTTTCAAACCTGTTGTCACGAAACTAGGGCAACAAACCGACATGTAATCGACAACTTGACCTACACGATACTCTACTTCGTATTATTTTTTGTTCATTTCAGTGTTGCCTTCGTTACTCTTGGGTAATCGGAAAACTAAACAGGCTTCCAAACCGAATTATAAACCTCTAGAGCCTACGGTTTAACGTGCTTATCCGAGAAGACGTGAGGGTCAAACTGTTTGCGGATGTTAGAGCAAAGGCAGCACCTTCTCCTCAGTTATTTTAAGACCCTGAGAGAAGATCCGGCACCGGGAATCGAACCCGGGCCTCCCGCACGACAGACTGGCGCCTTTCCAACTGGACTAACTCTTAATTTAAGTGCAGCTTTAACAAGACCTCGTGTTCAAACAAAGGTCGCGCATTTTTCTCAGTATAGAACGCGGCTTGGAACAGCATTCTTTGGTATCTCAATAAAATAGTGGCACACGACTTCTGAACCACTGATAGTCAATATAAGTTCTTCCAACTACACGAGCACATTCGAGTTTTACTTACTTGCCCAAAAACACACAAGTCTGACGTCAGGCCAAGCAACCAGGAATCCACAAATACGGCGGCACCAAATACACACTTACCCAAAATTCCTAGCTCATAAAAGATTAATTGTCCATAGAGAATCGGTAGACCTCAAT
>JAOBRD021033133.1:0-11624 GCA_027575215.2 Hydrozoanthus sils | reverse complement strand
TCGAAGCTTCGCTTCTCGGCCAACTGTTCATTTTTCGGACAATCTATCAACCGCGGACATTATCCTTCGATATACCAGCCACCGGAAGAGGTTTATTTACTAAATATCCGTGACTATTTGTTGATTTTGAGGCGGTAGTCAAATGGGGGCGCGTTATCCGTTAGTTATAGACAAGGAAATGATTTCCTTAAACGAAGAACCATTCCAGAAAACACGAAGAGGACCCCAAGATTTGGCTTTTTTGGTTTTAATGAATAGGACAAAATTTTTCTTTCAAAATCTGCTTAAAATTCACGACATTTATGTTCTTCAAAAAACCCTAAAGAATGTAAACGAAACTCTAATGTACGCGAAGCGCGCGTGCTAGAAAAACTCAAATTTTGTCCTTTCTTTGAAAAATGAAGTGCATTTTATCCCTATCTTCTGGTAAATACTAAAACAACTATCCCCCTCAGGGTCGGTGTCTAGCTCTAGATATATACTGCTATTCACCTCCCCTTCTGGGGACAGTTGTTAACTAGCCTCGTTTTGGGTACCATATTGTTTTGACAGTTTAGCTCAAGAACGAGGCTAGCAGGGCTAATTAAATGAAGACACTGAAGAAAATATTAACATGGCCGCCTTATATTCACAGGGTCCATATACATGGAGAGGGAGTATACTCTTATGGTAATATTTTTCACCTGCTCCAAGCACATGTCGCTCAGTGGCACGCAGTGCATCGCTAGTCTAAGTAGCTCTATCCGTCCGAAATGAACGGACGCATCGTGATTGGTCGATTTTCTGTGTTGAAACCGATAACGGCTTTCATTAAATTTTTGTGGCATTGAAGCTTTTTGAGACTTTCTTTCAAACTTGAGAGTCATTTCGGATCAAGTTCAGGCTGCTAACGCTTTGAACAGTTGTTTTAGATTTAAGGCTTTGTTTACACATATGTTGACACCTGTAGTCAATGGAACGTTTGACTCCAAGTCAGCGTTTACGAATAGCTTTCTTTTCCGTCGCAACTAGCAAACAACTGGTTTGTCAAAATTAAGGCTAGAAACTGCTCACCAAAACTGAAAGTTTTGGCCACTATAAACAAAAAAACACCGAATCCAGCGAGCTCGAGTTTTTTTTATCGGGTATCTCAAATTACCACAGTTAACCTGAAGTCCGCATAATTACATAACACAGGTAATTGGTCGAGCGGAGACTGGCGTCTGCACGCAGGCTACGCTACGCGCCTTAATCGAAGGTTTTCACTACCAGCTGAAATTCTGGTAATGTTTTCAGGTTTCTCATTTGCAGTCATTGAAATTGCGTTCAATACAATACAATGCATTAACCTTTATTCAACGAGGGTAAACATATTAAGCTAATGAAGTTAGTTTACTCGCGCATGCCAAGATTACAAACACGCAGCAAAGTTTGATGGGTAAACGCTCAAGTGTGCAAAATCAAAACTAACCCGGGTTCGACCAAGGTTTGTGTTTTATACACGACACTTTTCTAAACTAACCCGAGTCGAACCCACCTCAGGAGATGGGCTAGATTTAACCCGGGTTAACTGTAGAGTGTTGTCCTTCAATGGCATATATGTGAATACAACATTTAGATTCAAATGAGGCCTTTTCACTGGAACGGGGTATAATCCAAGTTTCGCTGATCTACAGCATCAACAAAGAAACCCCATAAATCCATACAAAGGAAAGAGAAAAAATCTCTGACCTCGGTAGAATTCGAACCAACGGCCTAAGAAACAGATCTACGACGCTCTAACCAGCTGAGCTACGGGGCCAGTTGGGAGTTTGTTGCAACAAACCATTCTTGTGTTTTAATCCAAGACTGTCAATTTTTTTAGCGGCAAGAGGTGCAAATTCCCCATGTTTTTGTTTATCTATCTTTTGTGTAATGAATCCTCTACTCCTAAGCCGGCCCTGACAATTTTTTTATCATGTTATCAAACTTTTCTGCGTCTTTTTAATTTGGTGTTTTAAAACTTTTGCACAAATCTTCCAACTACAAAACCATGGTCCAATTGTCTAAAGCTTGATTTGTGGTAACCTTAGAATAACTTTCAACAAACTTCATTGGCTGTCATGACAATTAATCCTGGATTAGGACTAATTAGTTTTTGAACAACTCAGCCCAGGATCAAAAAGGCAATAACAACACAGTGATTGTGAGTCATTCTCTTTGTTTGTTGTTTGGCTCTATCCAGAGGCTTGTCGCATCTTCTAAGCCAAAATATGGCTGGTTATGATAATCATTGCAGCTAAACTATACTGTCTGAAATTCCCAGTCGTAGTAAGAACGAATAACGAAATCCAAATAACGCATTTGCATGTCCAAACAGTAGTTAAAAGGTTGCAATTTCGCTAGCTATGGGTATAGGTCGCGTCCACACAGATAATGTCAGATTTTTAGAAAGTGTCCACTCTCTAACTAAGATACGGTGCTCTGTTTATCGCGGTCTTCAGTTGAACTGGATAAAACTCGTGGACTTAAAAGGAGCGTAAATTCATGTATGACACCTTTAATATCGTTAAATAAATCTCGCTTGCTCTCCTCCGAGTGTTGTCCAAAGGTCCGTGCCAATCATCCGTGGCGAAAATATGCAGCGCGTAAAAGGACTTTCCCCAAAGGACTTTTGTCTTAACTTTTTATCAGTACGCACGTTTGCTAAAACAAGGGACTGCAAGTAGTCTGATAGCTTGGTGTTTTTCCACCCTAAAAGATGCCATACTCCTAGTTTAACACAGGTTTTCCCTTAGAACAACCCCTAGAAAATACCGGACTGACTATTTTAACTCCCTAAACATATGGCGGTCATACCTACCACGCAATAATATAGGGTGTTATGGTGTTATCGTTAGTGTATATCAGCTCAGCTGTGAAAGAACAACAGCTAAACGGCTCAAAAACATTTACCAGGTAAAGAAACACAGTAGAATAAAAAGCTCTTTAGTATTTTACTCATGGACGTAATAAAAATAAGGTTTCCTTTATGGCAAGAAAGACAAGAATGGAACAGTCATTGATTATATGTTCACACAATTTTATTGTTTTTGCACTCTTTGTACACAATTTCAAGAACACCATTGTGATGGGATTTGAGCCAGTCAGTTTTGCTTCGCATACATAAAAATGAAAATTATTAATTCCAGTTTGGTGAAAACGCTACAGCAAAATGAATTAGATACACTCAGTTCATTAGTTCATTTCCCTCAATGGGTGGGTGCGAGTTACCACATGCATACATTCTTGCACTCTCCTCCCTCTGGAGGGCAATAGTTTGTGCAGAGTGCCGTACCAGGATTACAACATTCTGATGCAGAGCTACAGGCTGAATATTTTGCGGTGCATCCTTTTTTCTGACGGTCCAGAAAGTCACGGATCGAGTCGTCAACTCTCTGCCTGAACGGACGCATAAAGCGTTTGCGGTCTCTGTTGATATTGACGTCGCGCCAGTGGCAGGACGCCACAACTACGCAAACCAGTAGAACGAAGGCAATCATAGCGGTCTTCATGGCTACCTGTTGAAAGTGTAATTTAAAAGCATTGAACTCAATTCCCTTTTACCCTCGGTATCATTTGTAATACGCCCTCTTCGAATCTGGAAAGAAAAATCTGGCAATGCAAAGTGTGTATGTGATGTCGAAGGAGTTCGAAGGCGATCGCAGAGACCATCTGGTCAAAACGACACTAATTCTTTTAACATTAAATTTGTCCCTTTTTCGAAAGTTTTGAGTACTTCCTTCATCGTTAAGATTTTAGAAGCTGCTGAGGCAGTAACAAAATTTTAGAATTGATTATGAAGACACAAGTCCAGAAAGACACAAGTTCAGAAACACGCGCCAAAAGATTCATTTGAGCTCTGTTGCACTTGGATGACTGTCCCGTGATTCAAAACCTAGTGAAAGGACGTTTTTATTTCACAAGTAGGATCTAAATGTTCAGCACACGCCCAAAAGAAGATGATAAAACGTGATTTACCGTAAAATGGGCTTTGAGTTGAAGTCGTACCACGATCTGTAAGAGAAAGACTCGGTCAGTTGTCCGTCGATCTGTTCTAACTTCACTTGATTCTATTGAAATTGGCTTGGAGCGACTTACTTTATAATAAGTTTGCAATGTATATTATAAGAAGAACTGTTGTCTGATTGGCTAGAATGGTCCATGTGGAATAAAAGAGCAATCTCAAGCAAACTAAGTCCAGATTATAATCAGCATAATCAACAAGATTGGGGATACTGCAACCATTTAGGCGCCCTCATCAGGGATCACCTCTACGACATACGCTTTTTCGATTCTTCAAAGCAATCTTTTTCTAACTTTGTTGCATTGAGTTTATTCCTCCCTAAACGTAGAATAAGTGATGTTATATGGTTCGATGCTGCTTAGCTACCTGAGGTGATAACAATTCACGAAGGGCGGTGCCTGTGGTAATAAATGGATGCCACAATTGAAATTGCCGTTGAGAACAACAGCATTACAAATAATTCATCAATTCTTAAAAAATATATAAAAAATTGTTAAGTTACACCGTAAAACGAGATAAAAGTACTGACGTTTCGGACTGGCCGTCCTTCGTTGGAGTAAAAGTTTGTGGAGAGGCGAGTGAAAAGTAGTTTGTTATAAGCATGTTAATGGAAATCCCGAAGGCAAAGGGATATGAATTCAGGAAAAGTGTGTAGAAAAATATGCGATGCGTTAACGAAAAAGCAAAAGGGTCAAGGTAATGAAAGAGAAGTGTTCATTCATCCCATGAGAATTTAAAGTTCACAAAATATGTATAAGCCGCATTTCTTTTGTCTTGCGATAATGGTTGTCTCCATTAACGAGAGAAAAGCCAAAAACAGTGAAGTCTGAAATCGATTTTCCGGTCGAATTAAAGTGGCGAGAGACGGGTTTGGATCGATCGTTATTGTGTATATCGTACAGGTGATCTTCAATGCGGTCACCTAAACGACAGCCAGTTTCACCAATATATAAAAGTTTACAATGAGAGCATTGGATGAAGTAGATAACATTATAAGTGGTGCAATCAAAACTTGGGGCCTGTAACAGAGGACTGAGAAGCGATATACCGACAAGTGAAACAGCGTTTGCGAGAGCAACGAAAAGTGCCAGGTTCTTTATTGGAGGGGAGGGTGCCTTTAACTAAAAAGGAGCGGAGATTGCAATTTTTTTTTTAAAAAAAAGTGGGCGTGTGTGAAAAATGCACGCAGTGCTTGGATCTGAATTTAGTAAATTAAGATTACGGCTTACAATGGGTTTAATAGAGTTATTGATCGGATGAAAAGTTAAGGCGAAGGGAATGCAATCATATTATGAATACGAGTCTTGAGAGTGAGTGCAGTGTTGCGATTGATTAGGAAAGCCTTGTGCATGGCGCGATCAACAAATGCGGTTGGGTACAGACGGTTTATGAAAAAAGAGCGCATCTTAATGCATTTGTTGAAGAATCTGTGTCAATAGCCGTTTTCAAATTAGAGGACGGACAATTCGTCCAGAAGAACAAGTCGTCAGAGTGCGACGACGTGACGAACACGATTCTGGACGAACAAGTCGTCTGAATTTGTCCGTCTGTTCGTCTCTTCAGACGATTTTTCGTGGACGACTTGTTCGCCAGACGAACAAATCGACCGAAGGCCGTCTCAAATTCACATCTGTCGAATAAACAGTCGAACAAGTTTTCCTTGTATCAAAGAAGGAGAATTGCACTAGTATAGGGCGATATTTATCTGTTTGTGTGTCAGTTGCATGTACTTGTGATGTGAATTTATGACGGCCAATACAAGACGATTTGTTTGTCCCCCTTTCACATTAAGTTGACGAACAAATCGTCAGACAACTTGTTCGTCCTCTAATTTGAAAACGGCTAACACAAAGAGTATCAATAAGTCTTGAATAACGTTGACGCTGACTAATTTGTATTTCATAATTCACAAAGGTTCCCCATCGCGTAAATTATGTAGTGCATGAGTGGAAAGATATAATAAAAGTAAATAAAGACCGTAACAAGGTTCAAAACCCTTAGCTATACTATGTATTAAAAGAGGCCCTAAGTTTTCATTTGGTACATAAACCGCTCTATTTGAAATCTTGTTTCACCTCTATGGCAAACGGTTTGTCGATTCTTCGAAACATTGTATTTCTAACTTTGTTGCATTCGGTTCATTCATCCCGCGCTAGACCCCGGGGAAGGGAGAGGGGGGTACTCCCTTACATGGTCTATATAGGTATGTGCGGCCCCAAAGGGTATAGTTTTCAGCCGTTTTGGTCATAAATAGGGTATCAATTTCGGCCATTTTGCTGCCGTTTTTGGTCATAAATAGGGTAAGGGTTTTTGCATGGGAAGTGGGTCGCTCACTCCTACCTATATTTGGGGGGAGTACCCCCCCCCTCGGGCGCTAGACTTAGAATAAGTTATGTTGGGTGCCGAAACATTCGCAGATGGCGCCGAGTGTCTGTGGTAAAAATTGGATGCCACAAATTAATATCGCCATTGGGATAACGGGTAGTGAAAATGACGATTGCGGAGCTACATTTGCAAGCATTTGTGCCCTTAAGATTTTTTGGATCAATCCCTGCTAACAGAAAGGTTTAACAATAATGAGCCGGCTTCCATTATTGTTATTATTATTATTATTATTATTATTATTATTATTATTATTATTGTTATTATTATCCAGCTTTAGAGTGGGCGTGCATTATTAGGATTTATTTAATTTTTAGGTCTTACTTGACAGGGACGGTAGTTAATTTTTGCCGCAACGCTTTGACTTTAAAATTAAACATGAAGTTTTGTGTAAAAACTTCGAGGTACCATAAGCACACAAACATTTTGTTGTTTTAGTGTATCAGCTCAACTGTGAAAGAACAACAGTTAAACGGCTCAACATTTACTAGCTAAAGAAACACAGTATAAAACAAGAGACTCCATGTAATCCTCAACTCTCTCGCAGAAAAGAAAATATTCACTGAAATCACTTTTTTATATAAAAATATGAAAACATCTATCTATTGAAGTTTTAAACTTTTGTTCAAATGGTCGTAAATTTGCGCAAAATTTGAGCAAAATTTACAATCGGGGCACACCTTATGCAAAACCAAGATGAGCAGATAATGACTAAAATGAGCAAAATGTGAGAAAACTTGAGCAAATTTAGACAAAAATTGAATTCTTGGATTCTTTGTGTTATCAGTTCATAATTACTCGGTAGTTACCTCGACAATATATGACGATGGAACACTTCCGCTGAGGCCTAACCGTCAAGGCGAGACACGTGCCGAAACAACTTTGAAATACCTAGGCCTCGATTTTAGATAATTCTGGAAGCGTTTCTGCTGATTTGATCGCAACTTGCCGAGCGGCGATCTGTGTGCTAGCTATATGATACAGCTAGCGTACAAATCACCGCTTGGAATATGAAACGAGGGGATTAATCAGATGTGCGAGTACACGCAAAATTTTGCCAAAAATCTTCCACAAATCTTCAGTACTAGCATCTTTCCAAAATGGTTTCCATCGAGGCTTTATCTTCCGGGGCAACGATAACAGGGGTGCACCCGACGACAAAAAGGGGCGGGCAATATCTACTGGGGGTAGATAAGCGTCACTCAGACAAAATGGCTTTATTATTTGATTGATTGGTCAAATCATGTTTGTGTGTAAAAGATGTAGATATTAATGTTTGATCACAAATACACATCTGTTAAGTCAAGTTTATTGCAAAAAGTTTTATATGGAGCACTTTCGCCATAGAGTATACTTCCATCCCACATTCGTTAGACGTTTCTTTTTGGATATAGTCAAGCCTGCCATCAGGCTCGTTAATCGACCACGGTTTCGATCACGACACGAAAACGAAGAAACGCTGTTGGACTTATAAGTTCGTTAGCTATGCTCCCGAGCTAATGAAAAAGGGAAAGACTAAATTTACTGGGGGTTATCTTCAAGATAGCGGACATATTCGAGCCAGTCTCCAAGGTTACGACGCGGTTGGATGACCTAAGTAATTAGTTAGCTTTTACACGGAGCATTGAGAATTATTTATCACGTCAAAGTTTACCGAAGTACGTGGGTGCTTATTTTCATACAATTTAAGCTATTTTCAGGTGAGTGAGGCAGTGATAACTGTCAAGCAGTATAGTTTCAATAAAATATACTTAAATTCGAATGAGAACTTTTTTTCTATATGTTTAGTACTTTCTGAAATTGCACTTGACAATACTCGAAAGTTCACTGACGCTTGATTTACAATTTATACATGTAAACAATAGAAGTTAAGGCCAGACATTTTTTCTTTATTGTTTTACGGACCCCATCGACTTAAGAACAAACATAAATTCTGTGATAACTGTGTAAAGAGTCTATCTGTGTGGGTAGGCTCAATACTTGAACAATGCAAGCAACATCTTCTTATTTACTTAGGTCACCCAACCGCGTCGTAACCTTGGAGGCTGGCTCGAATATGTCCGCCATCTTGAAGATAACCTCCAGTGAATTTAGTCTTTCCCAAGCAACACCTTCTTTGGCATGTTAGCAGAAAATTGAACTTTGACTTTGTAGATTTTTCACTCTATACTGTTATGTTGCTCTGTACTGCCTCCAGCAATCGAAACAACCCGCGCGGTCTCTCCAGCGTAGGAGACTGTGTCGAATATGTCCGCCATCTTGAAGATTATTCTCCAGTGAATTTAGTCTTTCCCAATAAAAAAGCTCTTTAGTATTTTACTCATGTGTTTGATAAAAAAAAACCCAAGTATTTATGGCAAAGAGACAAGAATGAGACAGTAGTTGAATACAATCACATAAATTTATTGTTTTTTGACACACTTTGTATACAATTTCAATAATACGTTTGAACATTGTTATGGGATTTAAGCTGGCCAGTTCTTTGCATACATAACAAATTAAAGCTTCTCATTCCAGTTGGATGAACAGAGACGCAGTTCATTACCTAATTCCCCTTAGGGGGTGGGTGAGAGTTACCACATGCACACATTCCTGCACTCTCCCCCCTCTGGAGGGCAATAGTTTGTGCAGAGTGCCGTACCAGGGTTACAGCATTCTGTTGCGGAGCTACAGACTGAATATTTTGGAGTGCATCCTTTTTTCTGACGGACCAGAAAATCGCGGACCGAGTCGTCAATTCTCTGCCTGAACGGACGCAATAACTGGCGTTTGCGGCCTCTGTTGATATTGACGTCGCGCCAGTGACCGGATGCCACAACCACGCAAACCAGTAGAACGAAGGCAATCATAGCGGTCTTCATGGCTACCTGTTGAAAGTTAGTCAAAGTTGTTCAATTCCCTTTTACCCTGGGTACCACATGTAATACGCCCTCTTCGAACCTGGAAAGAAAAATCTGGCAATGCAAAGTGTGTATGAGATGCCGAAGGCGATCGCAAGGACCATCTTGTCAAAACGACGCGAATTCTTCTAACATTAAATCTGTCCCTTTTTTTAAAAGTTTTGAGTACTTCCTTCATTGTTAAGATTTTAAAAGTTGCTAAAGCAGTAAAAAAATTTAAGATTTGATAACGAAGACACAAATTCTGAAACACACGCCCAAAGATTCATCTGTGCTCTATTGCACTTTGGTGATTGTCCCGTGATTCAAAACTATAGCTAGTAACAGGACGTTTCTATTTCACAAGATCAAAGTGTTCAGCACACGCCCAAAATAAGCTAGATAATAAAACGTGATTTACCGTAGTATTGGCGTAAAGTTGAAACCGTACCACAATCTGTAGGAGAAGGACTCAGTCAGTTGCCTGTCGATATGCTTTCACTTGATTCTGTTGAAATCGGCTGGGAGCAACTAACTTATATATATAGTATGTTTGATAATGTATATTATACGAAAAACTATTGTATGATTGGCTAGAATCGTTCATGTGGAATAAAAGAGCAATCTCAAGCAAACTAAGTCCAGATTATAATCAGCATAATCAACAAGATTGGGGATGCTGCCATCATTTAGACGTCCTCATCAGGGATCACCTCTACGACATACGCTTTTAGGGTTCATCAAAGCACTCTATTTCTAATTTTGTCGCACTTAGTTTATTACTCCCTAGACTTAGAACAAGTTATGTTTCATGGTTCGGTGCTGCCTACCAGCTCTCTGAGGTAATAATGATTCACGAAGGGCGGTGCCTGTGGTAATAAATGGATTGCCCATGAGAACAATAGCCAGACCTAAAAGCGTTAAAAATAATTCATTAACTCTTAAAAAGCGCTTCCCCAAAACTTCCGTAGCATATGTGAATATGTTATTTTACAAGCTAACTTGGGATAAAGGGTAGCCACGAAAATAACGATTGCGGAGCCCCAGTTGTGCTTCAATCCTTGCTGACAGATATTTATTTTCGTGATCATTTCTAAGATAATTTTGATACTCAAACAAAGGGGTTTTACTACGGTTCATTGGCACGGGCCTTAGGACAAAACTCGGTGGACAGCAAGCGAAATGTAAAGATGCTGGAGTTGGCGGGGACTTTTTCTTCTTTGTATTATACAAGCTGATTTGGAATAAAGGGTAATGAAAATAACGATTGCGAAGTTACAGTTGTGCTTAAAGTTTTTTGATCAACCCCTGCTAACAGAATTTTTTTTTGTGATAAATCTCTACAATGATTTTGCCGGATACCTAAACAAAAAAGTTTCAGACGGTTGATTGGCGCCACGGGCCTTAGGACAACACTCGGTGGACAGCAAGCGAGATATAACTTAGATGCTTGAGCCGAGTACTTTTACTTCTTGGTATTAATTAATGAAAATAACGATTGCGCAGCCAGAGTTGTGCTTAAGATTTTTTGGATCAATCCCTGTTATTAAAAGTCGGAAATTTCAGTTGGTGATCATTTCTAAGATGATTTTCAAAGCTTTTACATCTGGTCGGGGGGTACTTCGGGGTTAAAAGGGTAGGGATGATCGTCGGAAAAGTGCCCAAAACTTACCCTAAAAAATACCTAGGGATAATAATTTTCCATCCTAAAAAATACTTCCCGATTTTAAAATTACTCTTAAAAATACCAATTGAAAGTTAAAAATTTTCCCCGGGTAGCTAACGGGTCGGCGCTAAGTCCCCTCTTGTTGCGCTGAACGTGATATGCAGTAAATAAAGGCGCGAGCGTAATAAGACGTTTGCATGCAAAGGACTTTTGTCTTTTTATCAGTACGCACGTTTGCTACAACACAGAACTGCTCTAGGTTTAACACATGCCGGCAGTGGCGTAGCCAGGATCTGAAAATTTTGCAGGCCCATGGGACTGAGACGTTATATTTATTAGTTAAGTCTTCTCTCCACTCGTTTGTAACATCAACATCAGGCGAATTCTATCACCCACAACGAGTAACGACCACACAGCATTCATTGAAAGACAAAAGTTTCAACCGGCACTTTTTAAAGTATGTTCCCTTTCCTCGTTTTTTTTTTATTATATTCAAAATAATTTTTCTACATTTTATTTTTCCTTGTCAAAATAATTTGAAGGCCCGGGGATGCATGCCTACAAGCTGGCTACTCCACTGGCATGCAGGATTTCTTTTAACAACCCCTTAAAAATACCTGACTGACAATTTTAACCCCTAAATAATACGACGGTCATACCATAGGGAGAACTA
>JAOBRD021032923.1:0-11626 GCA_027575215.2 Hydrozoanthus sils | reverse complement strand
TCTATTTTATTGAACATGATATTTGCTCCTGAAATTCAGCCTTTTTGAAAAAAGGTGGTTGGTGGCGGCACATAATATCCCACCCCCCTAAATTGGGTTCCTAGGAAATACCTTTATTTTGACCTTTTCCCTAATAGTATGCAGAATGTGCGCAGTTAGTATCATTCGATAATCTTTTCGCGGTTTGTTTGTTCCTGTTATGTTGAATAATATTTCAAACTGACTGTGAATTCTATATAACTACTGTTGCTAGTACGATGCCAGGATGCTTCATCCATTCCTTAGCGAAAGGCATCTGAATAAGATAGCAGATTGAATAGCGGGCGCTTGATTCATACATCGGGACCCTGATAAAATGTAACAAGTGACCAAACGTATAACTTAGTTTTTGCTCTTAAAGCCTAGGCGTAAGTGTAAAGAATATTTCATCCAGGCTCGGAGTATTTACGATGTAGGTAACCTACCATGTATATATCCCATTTGAAGGAACTTTCAATAAACCATGGTACTTGGCAGAATTGAACTACTATAATTAAGTATAACGAAGTAAAACTGTAGAACTCTGTAATACAGTAAAAACCCGCGTGTAATAACCTACATTTTTCAATGTTTGACAAAACAGGTTTCTATATTTTGGGGTAGTTACTAGAAAATATAGGCTAAGCAGGCTCTTAGTCAGGTTAGGAATATTTCTTAAGAATATTTCTTAATTGAATTGCAAGGGATTACTGTTTCGTTGTTACAAGATTCACAGTTTATTGTAGCGACATAAAGGTTCAACTGAGAAGCGTTGATTTTGTGGCATACTATTGATTTGTTGTTAGGCGACTGCGAGTTGAGCAAACAAAACACAGAGTTATTATTATTAGCAGACGAACTTGTTGTAGTTGAAATATTTGCGTCTTTCCTTTCTGATCTATTATAGCCTTTGAACGCACATTGACAACAATGAGAATGGAGTTGTTTCCATACCCACGTTATAGTCTTTCTGACCCTAAATTGTGGAATGAACTTCCAATTGATTTCAGAAACAACAGAACCCTTAAGGATTTTAAACGAAAACTGAAAACTTTTTTATTCAAGAAATATTTTTAGTGTTTTAATCAGTTTAATTATTTTCATTTTTTAATCTTTCATGACAATTTATTGTAAATAAGTTGTCAGTGTCTTTGAATTCCTTAGAAAAAGGCACTTGAAATCTTTATTATTATTATTATTATTATTATTATTATTATTGTAATTATTTTTATTGTTATTATTATTATTTTTATTGTTATTATTATCGTTACACTGTATGGTGCATTTTTACTTAGTCAAAGTTACAGTATAAGAGAATGCCTTCTTGTAAAGAGGATCTTGTTATTTATTTTGTAGTTATTGTATTATTACATAAACATTTGTGTGATTTGGGGGTTATAGTATTTTTTGCAATCTACATGGAAATGTAATGTAACCTACTTGTAAAGACCTGTTTAAAATTGCTTGGCTAAACAGTTTCTTATATTTTTGGGTATTAAAATTTATAGCAATATTCTGCCAGCAAGTTCTAAATCATTTAGCTTCTTACACGCCGGTTTTACTATGATTAACGCTCGCATTGAAATCTGGCAGGTTCAAATAATAAGTGAAAAAGATCCGAGACCAAAGGCTTGGCTTAGCATTAAATTACCCAACAGAATTACAAACAGCTTTTTTTCACCACATAGAAATATTAATTTTGATATTTGTTTTGTTGCAGAATTGAAATCAGCGACTGTGAAGAGAACCCACCGACAGTATGTGACATGCAACTTGATAACGACACATGCTCCGAAATTAGCAATGAACGAAACGACCTTAGAAGGTAAATGGAAGCACGTCTTCAAAAACGTAAAGTCTTAAAGGGAACTCAAAAATCATTTCTTATATTTTTAAAAACATCAGTTCGAGATTCCAAAAATGCTCTTTCTAGAACGATTCATTTATTAATATTCTGCAAAAATGAGTAAAGAAAGTACTAGGGAGGCCGCCATGTTCCACTGACGTCTGACGTCACAACGTGAAACTGTCAAAAGAATCAGATCTATTGCATTGTTCGGACTGTTTTATTGCTTAAACTTAGATTTATTGTAAAATTGTCCATAAATTAAACGTTTTCCTTTTTAAGCAATTTAACATAAAACTTTTATTTCTTCGATAACAAACTGCAGTTTCACGTTGATGGCCTCCATGGGATTGACTAGTGCTTTCTTTACTCATTTTTGCAGAATATTAAAAAATGAATCGTTTCAGAAAGTACATTTTTGGAATCCTAAACTAGTGTTTTTAAACATATAAGAAAATTGTTTTGGAGTGCAGGTTGCCTTTACAAAGGCCGAGCTTATGCAACCAGCCATGGAAAGAGTAATCGTTGAGCAAAACTAAGTTTGTTTTTAGATTGTTGTCGGAGTTCATTTTAACAAAACCGTATTTTTAGTTATGTGAATTTATATTGAAAATAATCATTTTTTTTATCGGTGTTTAACCGAACATTATACGCTGTCATCACTATAAATAGTGGAACTTTCGATTACGGTTGAAATTTATTAGTTGCTTGTTGTGTCCAATGCTATAGCTTTTCCCTTGTATTTTGTTGCTCTGGCTTCAACTTTTTGTTTTGCTTTATTATTGATGTAGTCGTCTTACGCCAGTTCCATTCCCCTTGGGTGTTCTTCAATGCAGTTCCCTTTGTTCAACAGCCTTTGTCTTCAGACAAACCTTCTTTTGCACTTCAATGTATACTGAATTTTTATGCAGTTTATTCTATACACTGTTATTCATTCAGCGTTTTTATCTACTGAGGAAGGAGCTGTGCTCCGAAAACGTTTTAGAGTTAAGTTAAAAAACTGTTACTGGTTTTAAACAACATCTTAATGAAGTAATAACTTTTATAAAGGAGTCCACAACTGAAACACCGATTGCTCGAGAAAAGAAAAATCTTCGTCATTTGTGTGTTCCTAAGGTTTCTCAGACATCATGCACATAAATTAAAAAAGGTGATAGTGTTTTCCATGTTGCCAGCAATGCAGCCACCATCATTGGTCATGACGTCATTGAAGCCCTTTGGAATCTTTTGAAGCCTAAAAGATTCTTAATTTACATGCAACAGGTGTCGGACTTTAAAGATCTCAGTCTGAAGGATCTATGATAGAAAAAATAGGTTTTGATAATTTTGCTGAGGCTGAAGGGCTCAAACAATTGTCCATTGTAGCAACGAACTGTCAGGGGAAGCAAGTGAGAGGACGGTTGAGAAATCTGTTCTCAGTTCCAGTGACAATGACGAGTTCGAGGATGCATTAACCGAGATACCAAACGAGAGCAGTCATGAAGAGATGAACACGTTTTCCTCACCGCAAACCAACAGAGGAGCAGCAGAAGAGCAACCTTCAGGTGAGAGAAATAGATTATACACTGAAAGGACAAAACAAAAACAGCGTGGGGTAATTCATGGTCTATACTTACTGGTATATACCGGTCTCCCATACTGTAACAAACCTTACAATTTGTTTTGCTAATGTACTTTTACTGATTTAGTGGTTAGAAGTTAGCTCCAAGTTATGAGGGCTAAGGCGAAGCCAAAATTATCTGTTTATCGTGAAGTCTTGATCGCCTTAAAAGTTGTTTTACATTTTCTACTTGTTTTTATTGTAAATTTAAAGGACTAGTTTCAGTCATAAATGATATAGATAATTTTTGTTTAATAATGTTTTGACTAAATTGTCATCTTCAAGTGGATTAAGTACAAATTAGCAGAGATAAACGCGTTTGTACAGCTTAAGCTTTTGTTAATTATGTAATTCCTAAGGAGAAAGAGACAAATGGAAAGCTTGAAATTACAGTAAAAACCTGCATAAAAGAACAAGTGGAACACTCAGGCTGAAATTTGGTTTAAAAAAATTACCGTAGACATAAGAACACATTCAGCCTGAAATGTGAAAATTGTTCTTGTATAAAAAGCTGGATAGCATAAGTCACCAAGTTAGATAGTGTTTATCTTTAAAACCTTCAAAGATCGTAGCACAGATTCAGTTTCACTGCAGTTACAAGAATTTAGACTTGCTAAATAAAATTGTGTAACCAAGCGAATGTTATCTTCTGGCTTCTCTAATTTAAATTTTTGAAGCAATTCTAAGAACACCTTAAGGGAACTTTCAGGCTGATTTTGCAGAAAAACCCCTGTAAAAAAAAACCAGATCAGTGTGAACCCCCAAAACATGTGTTCTTTTAGCGGGTCTTTACTGTACTTGTAATATTTTGGACGAAATTTGGAGAAGAGATTCAAATCTGAAAACAGAACTTTTTATATCTAGGAAATAACGAACTGATTTTTTTCTTTTAGATGAATTAAGCAGAAATTGTTTAAACAGTTTTGTGCAACCTGCTTGGCATTGTGGGAAAGCAAGCGATGTACCTAGATCCCCGGGGAGCCAGAGCGAAGATCAAGATGAACATCCACCAAGAACAGACACAGCTTGTTCTCCGATATTCAACTACTCAAGTAGAAAACAATTAAGCCTAACAGGAAGTAAAGCAAAAACCCCAAAAGGTTCATGTTACCCAAGTAGCGAGGCAGAGCAAAGATCTAACATTGGTCGCAGCGAGGATGAAGGTGACATCAACTCAGAGAGAAGCAGCGAGGATGCTTCGCCATCTTTTGGCACGGAGCATAGAAGAAGACGAATAATAAGTAGTGAATCCGAAGAAGAAGAAGAAGAAAGTGATGATGCAAGCAATGAAGATACCCGTTCGAGGTCAGAAAACCATTTTGTCTTTCAAGAAGAGAACCTGCAGCAACCAAGTTCATATACGAATTCAAGAAAAAGTGCTGAGAGCGTTGGCAATGTTGGTAAAAGTGTTTCACTTGAAGACAACATACACTTTAATTCAGATGATGAACCAGGAAATTATAGTGATCCATACCAGCAGGATGTTAAAAGAGTCGGCGGAAGTAATGGTGAAAGTGAAGCTGCTGTATTTTCCTCTCCTATTGTTGATTTAACCCCTGAGGCTTGTCTTCGAAATAGTAGAACAATTGATGATAAAAACAACTTGCATTATAATCGTGCATCTGTAGACGATGAAGTTATATTTGTACCACGATCTGCCAGAAAGTTTCGCCGAGCAATTTTAAGTGATGATGAAGATAACGATAAGCAAGTTGGTTACCGTCGCAAGTCTACCTCAAGACGCCGTTCCCAGATGGTGTATTTGAGCAGTAGCGATGAAGACGACCTAAACGATAACAATTCTGAGGATGACTCAGAGGATGAAGATCAAGAAAGGTCCAGATGTGATATATCTTCAGGTAGAGTCTTTCCCCGTCTTCCGACCCCTTTCGTGTTTCCAACCTGCCCTATACCTGCGTCCATCGCACCCCACTCTTCTCCAAACCCTTGTTTACTTATCTTTATATATAATTATTATATTATAGTGTTGTTCGTAGTATTGCGCTATTGAACTTAACTCCCTGCCAGTTATAACTACCCAATTGAGATACGAGCGAAATCTTCCAATGAAAACCCCGAGTGCCAGTTTTGTAGCCCGTTATGAGCACCCACTTGCAATAAGAGCGAAATCTTCCAATTAAAACCCTGAGTGCCAATTTTGTAGCCCGTTATGAGCACCCACTTGCAATAAGAGCGAAATCTTCCAATGAAAACCCCGAGTGCCAATTTTGTAGCCAGTTATAATCAACCACTTGCAATACGAGCGAAATCTTCCAATGAAAACCCCGAGTGCCAAATTTGTAGCCAGTTATAATCAACCACTTGCAGTACGAGCGAAATCTTCCAATGAAAACTCCGAGTGCAAATTTTGTAGCCAGTTATGAGCACCCACTTGCAATTAGAGCGAAATCTTCCAATGAAAACCCCGATTGCCAGTTTTGTAGCCAGTTATAATCAACCACTTGCGATACGAGCGAAATCTTCCAATGAAAACCCTGAGTGCAAATTTTGTAGCCAGTTACAATCATCCACTTTCAAAACAAGCAAAATCTACCAATGAAAACCTTGAGTGCCAATTTCGTAGCCAGTTACAATCGCCCACTTGCATGCGATACGAGCAAAATCTTCCAATAAAAACCTTGAGTGCCAATTTCGTAGCCAATTACAATCACTCACTTGCGATGCGAGCGAATTCTTCCAACCCTCGAGTGCCAATTTCGTAGCCAGTTATATAACCCACTTGCGATACGAGTGAAATCTTCCAAAGAAAACCCCAAGTGCCAATTTCGTAGCCAGTTATAATCACCCACTTGCAATACGAGCGAAATCTTCCAATGAAAACATTGAGTGCCAGCCTCCTAGATAATTATAAATACCCATTTGAGATACTAACGATATCTTCCAAAAGCAACCTCGAGTGCTTTAAGTATTACAAACATATAAACAAACTTTCATGAACTGTTTGAACAAAAAAAAACGATTATTACTTAGGTCTTAATACCTTTTTTCCATATGTATTGTTGTTGTTATTATATTGCCTCATGAACATAGCACAGCACAATAGTACAAGCTGTCTTGAGAAAGTCGTCTTTTTAGTAACAACACTGTGATGCCAGATCATTTTCATCAGGTATCAATGGCTCCGGTTAAGATTGTGTACCAGAGTTGACAGGCCTATGCGGAAAGCGCATAGTTGTCTGCGCTCATCACAAACTTGTGGGTAGCAGCAGGCGTGGTTTCCTTCTCCTTTCTCTCTCTATTAGGTTTTCCTTTTTTGCCCCAGCTTGCCTTTCGATCTCAAAGTTTAACACTCCCTCAACGGGATGTGTCGGAAGCGACGCCCTCCCTTGTATTTGCTTGGCTTGATCGGCATCTTGTGAATGACGTCCGCTAAAACGGGACCCATCACTTATATCGTCGAGTTGTCCGAAGCTAACTTGCGAATGATGTTTTTAGATTGTTTCGATACTTCTGAGAAAAGCCAGTCCAGAGTGGATAGTTCTGAAGAGCGGGACAGTTGCGACCTACCATCAAAGAAGTACGCATCAGAAGAGAAGCTGAATAGTGACAGTTTAGGCGAAAAAGATCGGTTAGTACGTAAGAATAATATGTAGTGACAGTAAAGATTATGATTCGGAAAACAATAGCTTTAGTTTTATCCCCGGATGGACGTAGCCCTGAGAAGGGTTGGTGCCAACACAAGTCGCTTCAGCTCGCTAGTTCCTCGGAGCATGATGAAGTGAATGATACCTGACCTTGTTTCCGAAATCCGATCAGTTGCTTTCAAATACCGAGTCAAGGTTATGATTACAGAAGTGAGAATATGTCAAAATTGTCAGAAATTGATTTTAGTTTTTTCTAGGGAAAAGTTCGTAGAGTATATAAGAATTTTTTTCGGTATAAGAGGGTATCAGTCATTGTGTTTAATGAGTCGGCCGTTAGTTGATTGGTGGTCTGAGACAAAGATTTCTCTGTTCATGTCACGAAGGTGTTTGGATTTGAAAATGTTTGTTTGTAAACATTACGTCAGCTGAAATCCGCCTATTTTTCCGTGTTCTGACGTGCTTATTTTCTACAGATCATTCCCAGGCAATAAACGACAAACGACCAGCGCCTGCCCAACTGGTGAACACGGCTCAGATGTTGTGAACATTAACAGGTGCCCATGTATTACAACTGAAGAAGAGCTGGGGAGATACAGAGACTATTTAGTCAAAGGACGGTAAGTATTTATTTATTTAGTTAGTTGTTTGTTTATTTATATATTTATTTAGCTTCACTAGTCTTGGGTAGTCAGAGAACCCAACAGGTTTTACAACCCAATTATTGGACTCCGAGGACCTACGGTTTAACGCTTTGTCGGAGAAGACGCGAAGATCTAACCGTTTGCAGATGTTAGAGCACCTTCTCAGTTATTTTAAGACCCTGAGTGAAGGTCCGGCATCGGGAATCGAACCTGGGCCTCTCGCACGACAGACTGGCGCCTTACCATCTGGGCTAATCTGACGGCGGTAAAGTACGTCCAGAATCTTAGAGTTAAAGGTTTCACCACATTTCACACACGTTTTAGTACGAATATGTTGCGTACTCATTAGATCAGTAGACTAGAGTATGCATAGCCGGTGTGGTCTTCCCTGCCTGCCATTCTGTCCAACAATATTGAATCAATACAAAAGAGGACATTGAGAATAATATTTTGGGATATTTACATTAGTTATCAAGATGCACTAATAAGTTCTGCCGTGAGACCCTACTTTGCCGGAGAGACAATGCTTGCATTAGATTCACCAATCAAGTTAGAACTAGTTAAATCGAACCACTTTATCCGACTATAATTGGAACAATACTGGGGTTAACCATGGTTATGGTCTCCGTTCAGGAGGTGTAAAGGCATACAGACGTTTGCCTAATACTAAGCGTTTCTCTGAGTTTGTTACCTCAAAATATCTGAAAGTTGTACTGTAAAAATATCTGTAAAAATCTGTAGGTTTTTCTAAGCGTTTCTCAGAGTTTGTTCCCTCAAAATATTTGTAAGTTATAATGACAACCACTGTTTCCAGTTTTTAGCTGCCAAGGTGGTAAATAAACAATTTCACTCATTCATATCTTTCATTCATATCTTTCATTCATATCTTTCATTCATATCTTTCATTCATTCATTCATTCATTCATTCGTTCGTTCGTTCGTTCGTTCGTTCGTTCGTTCGTTCATTCGTTCATTCATCCATTCATAGCCTTAAATTGAATCAACTTACCGAGAATCTTGTAGTGGCCGTGCGGTTATCGTATTCGACTCGTAGTCCTAGGGTCGCGAGTTCGAGACCCGCTCAGACCACTGTGTTGTGTCCTTAAACAAGACACTTTACCGTTCTTGTTTCAGCCGACTTAGCTGTACAAATGAGTACCAGTTCGCTGGGGGCTAACCTGCGATAGATTAGTGTCCTGTCCAGGGAGAGTCAAGGATTGTCATTAACACTACAAAAACCCGAGATAAGCGACGGCCCAATGAGCCACTTGGCTCGTGAAAGGATTTAGCTTATCGAGAATCCTGTATTGTAACACGGCCTTCTTCAGGTTACTGCCGAGTCAGCTTGGACCGTGCAAGTATCACGTGATAGCTGACCCGGCACGTCCTTTGAACCCGGTCCCACACGTGCGATAATCCAAATCGCAAGCCACCTTTCTTATTGAGCGAAGGGCCCTCGTTCTTTCCGTGTTACACTATAGGGTTTTCCGTAAGTTGATTCAATTTAAGTCTATAAACTAAACAACTGAATGACTCAAAACATTCATCGTCATATTCGTTTTGCCGCGTAACATTTAAATCAGTATCTTTGATTGTAATTTTTTTTCTTGAATGGAGTCTGTGAAGGTGTGCGTTTTAGTTTCTTTAGGTGAAATATTTTAACGCGTGTTTGCTTCAAAATTGAAAAGCAGTCCAGAAGCCTTGTCTTTTTCGATAACCTAACCACTTCAGACTTTTGTTTTGTGTATTCAATCATAAAGCTAAACTTTCGTCAAAGTTCTTCTAGCCTTTCAAATGTTGAACAAATATGGATGATAAGGATATGTACTGATTAAATTTAGCTTAATTTTGGCAAATGAATGAGCACTCCTAAAGGTTTAAGACTTCGTCTTTGCTGCAATATTTTGTTCGGGGAAATTCGTCTCTTTTCCATTTTCGTTTTTTGAAGAACTTTAGGCCCTGTTCACACGAGAGCAGAAAGGAACTTCTTAAGATGTGTTCACGCGGCACTGGAGCGTTCCAAGATGCTTTAATCAGCTGCTAATAGTGCTAGGTCTAGATGTTACTGAGGAAAACGTGATCCTCAGTGAAATAACTCCTTTGTAAAGCCTGCCATGCTATACCTTACATCGTTTCCTTTTCATCTCTAGTGAACTTGAGCGTGAAGGACAAGAGGAAGAAGCCCTGTGGTATTATCTATCAGCTATTGAAATTCAGGATAGCGATGTGAGACTGCACAAGAAAGTACTTGAACTCCATAAGAAACTAGAATTATAATGCAAAAAAATTTACTTACTTACTTCAAATACGAGATTTATCTTTATCGTAAGTCAAACCTGTTTGCTGTCTATGATATACCCCTCATACTATTGCATGAACAATTTGCGTTTTGGCGTTCCTACACCAACAGAAGATAGAGACTGGGGACAAAGTTCCTGTTGTTCAGGCTGCCCACGTGAGAAAACCATTTCGCCTTTAATAATTGTGAAGACATGCATTGTGTTACGATGAAAAGCTGATAATCATTGGTTTTAAAAGCTCGGTGACATTAACGATGCTGTTGTGTTATTAGGTAGGCCCGCCAAGGTATAAATTATCTCTACGAGCTATTGGCTAGAGTGGTAGATGTAAAACGTTAGCTCTGCTCCGTATTCACAAATTATCGTTGAGTTGGAGATAGCGGTGTATGACAAGAAATGTTTTAGCGTATTTGCCGATTGGTGTAAACCATTAAAATTATAAATACTACCGTAGATTTCCCCTGTTACTTTCGGGGTTTGCCGGCAAAAGGGACCGCTATTTTCCGGTAGCCGTTATTTTCAGACGGGTAAAAAACGTTTGTAGCTCGAAATGGTCTCAGACAAAGAGAGCACCTATTATGAAATTTATAAGTCAATCCATTGATATTCATATTCCAACAATGTAACGTAACCCGATGAACAAACAGTAAACAAAACAGACTACTGTAGAATTCCCAAAGTAACGGCCCCCGTTTGTTTGTCAGCGGTACCGTAGGATACATTAGGGATCAGATTTTCAATGAAGTATAGTTAAAAATTGAGTCTAGATTTATAGTTTATATTATTTTGTGCTTATCAATGTAATTTTTTACTCAAATTTTTGAGTAAAAAAATTATAACTTGGTCTAATAAAATGTTGTTGTTGCATAGTGTATTAGTGCCAAAGAAACACGGCATGTCTTGCTGAAACAATTTGTTTTTTCAAGTCTAGAGTTTGACTTTGTGATTTAATTCCTATTCGGTGTCGCCAAATTGAAAGCAAGGACTAGAAAGAAAGAAGAAGCGAGGACACTGATAAACTTTGGAATATTCACCGGATAGTCGTATCTTCTAACGCCGTCAATATTTTGGGGTGTTGCCGTCTCAAATTGCATTTAGCATTGTATCGCGGTTTCAACTACTTTTCTCTAACTTTCTATTCGAAGTCTAAGATGACGTCATAAACCTCAATTCTACTATTCCATAGCTTCCACAACAGCCGCTTACCGCTATTGGCTAAGGAAACACAGGGTTCGCACGCGCCTTGAAAGTCCTTGAATCTCAAGATACAAATTCAAGACCTTGAAAATTGCAGTCAGTGCTGGAAAATCCTTGAAATTTGTAGCTAATTTCATCCAACTTAGGTTCTAGAGTGCCTTGTGTGAAAATATATGTTACTGCCAGGAAGGTAGTAACACATTATAGTAAAAGACAAATAACGATCACAACACCATGCAGCCCCATGCACATACAATCTGGGTTATATTCATTAAAGGTAAAGGCACCGTTATTTAACGTCGGTAGTTCCTTCAGCTCTAAGAGCTATCAATGGAAGCCGATGGTGCGCCCTTTACCCCCTCCCTCTGTCAGTGCTCTGTTTTACGGGTATTTAAAGCTACAGCTACACTGATCAGAAG
>JAOBRD021032816.1:0-11627 GCA_027575215.2 Hydrozoanthus sils | reverse complement strand
TACTACTACTACTACTACTACTACTACTACTACTACTACTACTACTACTACTACTGCTGCTGCTGCTACTACTACTACTATTATTACTACTAATCTATTACATTACTGTAAACAAAGATCACACCATAATCTGTGGTGGAATCAATGACTATGCAGAATTCGACCTTGCTGTGAACAAGATCGCAGCTTTAATCAAAAGTTTAGTGTTAGTGCACTTGAAATACATATTCAATAAACAAGCTAATTCACAATTCCGTTTAAATACCATCAGAGATCTGTTGATTGTTGGTTGAGTGCACCAAGAACACAGTTTTATATGGGCTTGCAGTACTTTTGCTAACTATTTTAAGATAGAACGCATTCGAGAAACATTTGCCCAACTAGTCTATAGGTAATGGTATAACACGTACTGGTCCATAGATCAGTTTGTTGTTGTGGTTGGACTGTGTACAACCAGTTTATTCCCGCCAGCTATTTGCAGGTACGCGATAAAGCAAAGTAATCAAATTCCATTAAATATTACCTTTTTTGATACCGTAGAAATTTTTCTAAACGCTTGTTAGAAATAACTTAATTAATGTTCATTTCCACTGCTTCCATGGAAAACTTTTAGTTACAAACAAAACTTTGCTATGGTTTTGTTCTCTGATGTTGATACCATGCAAGCTCTTCGATCTCGTCCTCTAATTTCTTTTTAATTTTTTTTAAAGATATCAAGTCCGATAACTTCTCTATCTCTTGTAAGATTTTACCTTGAATCGTAGAGAAATAAAACATAATTTAGACAGGAGAGCCAATGCTAGATAAAAACGTCCTTGTTTTTCACTAACAGCGGCGATCAAGTGAATATGACACTCAATGTTGTGATCAACTTCTAATTTTCTTTGTGACCGAGTATTCAAATCATGAGACAACAAGTTATATGATTCACTCGATTAATCCAAAAGAAATTAATGTTATTTTCACCAACCTTTTATGTGTTTCAAATGGGCTACGATTCAAGTTGCAAAATTATCGCCAGGACGAATCACCAGTGTTGCCTATCACCGACGTCCATATCCAGGCCGGTATACAGCACCTTCAATATTTGATCTCAAAACGGAAGATCATGGCTTTGATTGAAGCTGCAAGTATCTTCGAAAGAGCTAGATTTTTCAAACAATATAATAATACAAGAAAATGGAGTCTGTAAAAAATAATGTGCCAGAGGCCAAAACAAGGAAAAGCTCCCAAAAGTTGATAAGTACATGAAGAACCAAATAGACCACCATGAATTATTGACTAGATATCACGCAAGAGTGACTACAAGCCACGTGAACACAACTGACCACCAGTCACCCACCTGTGTAACCACCTGTCAATCAATAGACGACTAAAGCAAAACATTTAGCAATTACTACCCTTCAAAGATCAAATTCATCGAAATGAGGGTGTAAAAGAAGATTTTTGCTATTGTCATGGCTACTTAACAACTTGAAATCACGACGCGAAATAGGGGCACGGTTTGAAATAGGTTTGCTAAAGCGCTAAATGAATACGAAACAAAAGTATTTAGATAAGAAATATTCAAAATAAAACCGTAGAGACAGGATAAAAAATCTTGTAAGTGAAGGTCGGAGAAAGTGTGTAAGAAAGAACAAATGTGAGCTTAAAACTTCAAGCGACAAAAAATCTTGTCAAATATGACAGTTGGCTAATATTTCTAGCCACTTCGCTTGTTGCTGGTCAAAAGCTTATTTGTTTTTTATTTTGCTTAATAGCAACGTCTAAAATCGGTATATATGTATTTTACAGCTTAAATGATAAAATTACGGAACAAAAGTTGAATTATTTTGACTGTTGAAGAACTAAAGAAAAGGTGTTCGATTCAACAGCTTTTCTTTCAATGAACACCATTTTCGATACCAGCTCTTCGCATGAATGATCAGAATTCAACATGACCAGAACTCATTTGAGCGAGAAAGTATTTCAGTTATTACAGTTAATAGCTGAATGCTTCAGAGAGCAAGATTTTCGCCAACAAATTATATTTGAAAGATCTCTCAGAATCCATGAAGACGGTGCCGACTCTGTGCTGCCGTGCTGAAACATGCACAGTTCCCTTTTTCCATATAGAAAATCCATTTTAATTTTTCGTCTAATGCTTGCCTAAGTTACTTTCCGCGGGGAACAAACAACCAAAATTTTACTGTTTCTAAGCCGTTAGAAATACACTCAGGATACGCAATCATACTAACTAGATAGGATATTTTATCGCAAATGTTTCTTACATTTCATCTCATTAAATTCAAATAAAGAAAAAAAACATAACTTGAAAAAAAGTTGATGGACTAGCCGTAACCCTAAAACTTCTTATTTCTTTATTGTCTTTTCCTCCCTTTATTAAAATTACTTTAAATATTTTAGCAAAAAGAGCTTCGCTCAAAAAACGTCTTGGAGTATAGCACTTTATTTAGATTTGTCATAACCTTCAATCTTCTACTTACAATGGTTGTTTAGCTAATTAAGTGTTTTAATGAAATATTAAAAACATTAACTGTAGTTAGCATTAGTAGCTGCTCAGATTTAAACATAAACAGATGTTCAAAGACTCAAAAATCCTTTTTTCCGATAATTAACTCATTCTATGTTTAAAATCGTATCCTTAAATAATTCAAAGTTTAATAAATTAATAGATAACTTTTATTTTTCAAGCGCGTTTTCCCAACGTTTGAATTGCAGCACCTTTAAAACGCACTATTAAAACTTTACGCAAAGATATCTCGAAAACTTAAAATATTCAAGGCGGTATGAAGGTACGGAACAAATTCTAAAAGTGGATGAATTGCTGCTGGACTTTTTGTAGTAGAACGAAAAGTAGAAGCAACGGTTGCAACACTAGCACCAAAGTAAGTTATTAGTAATAAAATTGATAATAATGGTGATGGTGATATTGATGAAAACAGTAAAAATGTATTTGTACTCACAATGATAAAAATAATGCTAATTATAATGATAATGATAACAGTAATAGTAACATAAAAGATGGCCCCATAATATTAACTCGAATAATTTTAGTGTTATCTTTGTTTCATCTCAAGTGCTACTGACGCCATTTTGTCATTGGTACTTTTGTAGCTCTAAAGGCTTTTCCAACACTTCTATTCAGTTGTAAATGGATAAAAGTGCTTACCTGACTATTTTAAGTCTGTGAAATAAGCTTTCAAAATAGCTCATTCAGTCGGAACAAAATTCAAAACATACGACGGCGATTTATGACGTCACATGGTTTGAAAGGATTTTAAGCTGCTCTATACTAGCGCTTACAGCGCACAAGTGTGTTTTTCGCTCAAACACTGGGCCATCAGCCGTGCAAACTGTGCCATGATCATATGAATTTGACCGGGAAAGTGAGATTCAAACCATGTGACATTATACATATCTAATGAGCTTAAAAGTGTTTGTAGCTTTGGCGCTAAAATAGGCATTTTGTCTTTGTAAATTTTCCGCAACAATTGTTTTAAAAACCGGTTACAAGTGTACCAGCAAAAATTAAACGGATCAAACTTCAATTTTAGATACTTTCAACTAGTTTGAAAATTTCGCCTCAGTAGCTCTTTAAGGGATCTGGCGACCAAGGTGCTTATCTTGCAATTCTATTTCGTTAGCCCCAAGCTAGCTATAGCTGGTGATCAGTTTTGATTGCTACGTCAACTAGAGTCTCTTAAAGTGCTTTGCTCAATGACACAATTAAGTGGTCTATAGATGAATGACCAACCACGTTAACCGCTCCGCCACTGCGCCGTAACCACTTTCGTGTTAACAATTATGCTAATAATCCTCTACTGTATAACATTATTGGTCTGAAATAAAAGTTTTATTAACTCTGTGTCCATATCAGCAGTTTAAATTTGGTAATTCCGTGCATAACTAACTTAAATTTGTACAGACAAACTGTTTATGTTACTGAAATAGAAACACAAAACAGTTACTGTTCATCAGCAGGATGCCCAAACTGTGTACATTTCCACAATTCGTTGATTGATTTCGGCTCAGTGGTAGACCTAGCTTAGCTTAGCAATTGAAGAACGGTTTAGGATGAGCCACCCATCAAGCAAGTACAGAAACTGAACTTGCGCGCTGATATAAAACAATCTATGAATTAAGTTAAACTTTAAATAAAACAAAAAGGATACCGTCTTAAGATAGCAGCTCTTATGTCACTGTCCATACTTCTTTACCTCTTCATGTGTCTTCTATAGAACTCGGGGAATGACTTCTCAAGCTGTCGTTTCTTAAATCCTTGATGTAGTAATTTAGACAACAGGCGCTGGTGTCGTAGTATGAAATCATTATTTGTGCTGCAAACTCTGGCATATCTTACTAGCTGAGGTATGTAAATACCGTACGATAGATTCCGTTGAATGTTACTTTCCATGCACGCAAAGCAATTTGATATAATGATCGATTTTACGGTTTAAATTTCCGCGCGTTGCCGTTTTGAACTGTGATGTAACATTGTTGCAGTGCGAGACGCCGTCTTGTTCTTAACTATTATATTCAGCGAGAGTGCAGACTGGTACTGTAACCAGGTAAGCTACATAACAATTCAAAATGGCGGCGCGCGGGAAATTCAAACCGTAAAACTAATCATAATGAATTGCTTAGCGTTAGTTATTTGAACAAAATTATCAAATTTGTACTGCTAATATGGACACAGACTTAACAAAAGTTTTATTTAAAACCAATAGTACTATACAGTGGAGGATTCCTTTAAAATAATCTTGCTTGTATAGGTAATCACACAACTTTTCTCGTTCAATTTCGAAATAATTGCACTGAGTGTATTTTTCAAAAAGTATCATAGTTGCATGAGTACCTAGGGCGAACAACATAACAGACGAACTATAGACGGAGTTCAGCCCTCGGTTAACGTTTTATCTGTAATTGTCCTTCATTTGAAATTTCACATGAACAATTACAAATTATCCATGACAACTAGTTCATCACGCAAGAAAAAATCAAGACGTGTTTATAAAGCCAAATTTCACGCACGCGAATTAAGTCTTGAAAAGCCAAGAAAAAGTAAACAATAATTCGTTTTCTCTATTATTAAAAGGTAATCGAAAGGCCAGTATATTGATTTTAATTAGTTTGATCTTTAAGATTTTTTCCCTTCGGTCTGGCAATTAACTAGAGCTAAGGCCTCCTCCTACTCCAATAAATCCCCTTAAGGTGGCATGGGTCCTAGAAACTACTTAAAATAGTAGGTTTCTCCAGAAACAAAAAATGGGAGACTGGGGATGGCATGGATGTATGATGGCATGTAACAGCCCATCACGTGGCCATGCCCGCCATAATATGGTTGAATTCCTGAATGGCAGTTTTGCAGGTTAATCTTTCAAACTTTTTTAATTTTATGGCATTTTTGGCAATTTGCTTAGGTGCCTGAGCTCACCATTAAGGGCTAAGAAGGCTTAAACCTTGCTAATATCGAAGAACGGATTGTGGCACCGTGAATATGGCAAATTTGTTGGCATGCTCCAATCGGTCTGGCGACAGTATGCCGTTCATGGACAAGAGGCCTTTTAAGCAAATGTGCCTTGTCTCCCCAGCTGTACTCTGCATTTTTACAGGTTTGACCAAAAGTAAAAAGCATCTAGGTGCTTTTTGATGCAGAAAATTAGCATGGTGCAAGACTAATATAAAGATATAAAAAACTTTGAAAGGGGCGAAATGCTGTGAAAATGTCAGTGGATTTTCCAGAATGCAACTCGGCAGATTTGTTATGAACGGCAGCTGAAGCAAAGTTGGTAAAGAAGTGGAGCTGTTAAGGCCTGGATCACGGTGTATTTCAAAAATTTAATATATTCTGCAAGTTAAAGAGTTGCTTTGTAAAACTTTGTTTGTTGAAGGAAGATTAAAAGGAGCAAAACGCTCAATGAGAGAGCTAGATTTAGAGGTAAATTTTTGTGTTTTGGGTTTTTTAATTTTTTGGGCCCAATCAACATTTGGGAAGGTTTTAGTACCATAATTGTTGCTATTGACCAAAGTTTGGTTCATTTGGCTTTTTCTTCTCTGTTTTTCTCTGTGTCACAATTAGTTTAGAGTGAATACTTGTGAGAATAAAGCAAAATGGTGATCCTAGGATTTTTTTTATTGGCACTATTCAAATTTTGAACATTTTTGAACTATACATTATGTCAGGGGAACAATCCTCTCACCCTAAGCTTATGGAACAACAGCTTATCCTGGATTTGAAAATTGTGGCAGGTAAACTAGCCATGCAATGAACTAGAATCAAGTGGTTATGTTGTGTGGATTTATGTAGTATGCAAATCTCTTTTGATACTCGAGGCAAAAATCTTGCTTTTTCCCAGAATTTCAACTTGAAACCTTTTTGCTCAGCAGGTAAGCTGAGTTATTTCATGATTCTAGCTCACTGCATAGACCAATGTGTAGACAACCTGCAAAAATACTTTTTGGTCAGCAAAGTTTAATGTAACAGCTCAATTACTGCTCCCGTAGAGGCACTTTTTTAGTCACTTTACAAAAGCTGTTTCTGTTACCATGGCAACAGTAGACCCAAGCATTATTATGTTGGTAATGTTTTGCACCAGGTAGTTGGAATATGGTATAAGTTTCTTCAAAAGTGAGCTTTGACAAAATTTGTACTTAAGAGTCCCATACCACCTTAAGTCGCTTTAAATCGCACTAAATCGTACATTTTTCACCCCATTTTTCCTTAAATCGCCTTAAGTTGCCTTAAATCGCACTAAGTTGCAGTCATTTTACACCCCATTTTTCCTTAAATCGCCTTAAGTTGTCTTAAGTCGCACTAAGTTGCAGTCATTTTACACCCCCTTTTTCCTTAAATCGCCTTAAGTTGCCTTAAGTTGCACTAAGTTGCAGTCATTTTTCACCCCATTTTTCCTTAAATTGCCTTAAGTTGCCTTAAATCGCACTATGTTGCAGTCATTTTACGTCCCCTTTTTTCCTTAAATCGCCTTAAGTTGCCTTAATTCGCACTAAGTTGCAGTCATTTTTCACCCCATTTTTCCTTAAATCGCCTTAAGTTGCCTTAAATCGCACTAAATTGCAGTCATTTTACACCCGCTTTTTCCTTAAACCGCCTTAAGTTGATTTAAGTCGCACTAAGTTGCAGTCATTTTTCACCCGACTTTTCCTTAAATCGCCTAAAGTCGCCTTAGTTGCAATAAGTCGCTCTAAATCGCGGCTACTTAAGGACCCTGGGTAGGCCTGTGCTAGGCCCAAAGATGCGTGATTGTTTTTGAAATTTGACTGGGCCGCATTCGTTTACCTATAATAGAGAGCTTTAGATTCAACAATTTTATGCACTGTGTCTAAAATAAACAACTGCTCTCAGCAAATCAAAGTCAAGTAATTTTATTATGGTTATTAATAGAGCGAAAACAACACCAATCGACGGCGCGGATCATTTTGGAAGAAAAGAAAGAAAGAATGAGGAATAAATCGGTACGAAACTATGATATATGGACACTTTGTTTGTAAATATGCAAAAAGTTAAGTGCCACGTAATAATTTAGGCTATTTTAAATGATCTGCATCAAGACAACTGAACCATTGAGATGGACTAAATATAGGTTTATTGACTTTATTCGTCGCCTTTCTAAAATGAGTTTGACTATAAATATCTAAACACGTCATATTTTGTGATATAAACGAGCGGCAGGATGAAAAAAACAAACGCCTTTTCAAATTGCGTCACGCTTTGTTAACTCACTTTAGGGCATCTACCTTGTTCTTGAGTTCAAAAATGGATCTTTCAACAATATCTAGCTAGCTCCGTCCTATGGTTGGCGGAATGTTGCAAATTCAACAACAAATTGTTCATTCGATTTAACCTTGAAGTTTCATATTCAACAATTCTACGTATTCAAATTCAACGTCTATTTGTATTCATATTCAACGCTTGTGCTTAGCATTCAACTTCAAGGCATTTATTCATTCCACTTTAACACCGTTTGTTGTTCAAGACACAGACCGCAAATCAAAACTCAACTTCAACTATTAAAATGTATCCACATTCAAGGACGAGCCACATTAGCGATTCAGTCATTACAAATGTACTTTCATGCAAGAGTGTATGGCCGCATTCAACGTTTTAAGATAGCTTATGTCTGCTTCAAAGAGATCGAAAGTTCCCGGACATAGGTGAAATGTTCATTCAACAAAACTGACTTAGTCCCCAACCCTTGGGCAGGCTACAAACCCAACCCAGTACACTCTAAGTCTGGCGATAAAGAACAACAATGGCGGAGGAAGAGTTCATGGATTGTTTTCAAGCCCTGCTAACTTTGCTAGATTTCTGTGAAGAAAACAAAATAGTTCTTGTCAGTCCGTGATTGAAACTATTATCCGTCGGTTGGAGTTTTCAGTGAAGTTTGTGAAGCAGAAATTACCCTTGCCCATAATAACGCATAGAAAGAACTGTAAACCTCGAATTTGACTTATACATTTTTGTTAGTACAAGGAAGAGCTTTGCCAGTTTTCACATTTCCTGAGCTTGTTTTAGCGGTGTAAAGCTCGCAAAGCATTGTGGTAAAAACGTTTAAGTGGGAATTGCCCCGAACTACATGTCTGAAAGTCTAAAGCGAAACATTGAGATATGCAATGAGAGACAAAGTAGATATGGTTCATTAAACTTAGTTTGAGCTAGATATAAAAGAGAATCTGAAGGTGCTAGTACTTTTCAATTGTCTGCTACCAGATTTTGGAATGCACTTCCTGTTGGTATTAAGAGTAGTTCTAGTTTATCAATTCTAAAGAAATCGTTGTACAAATATTTTACTGATTCTTACACTAAAATCAATCTTTTTATTGTAACTTAGCTTTTATTTACGTTTTGTATGTAACTATTCTTATCCATTTTATCTAGCTATTATAATTTTAAGTATATTACTTAATTTGAATCATCTATTGTCACGTAGTAATCTTACTGAGAGCCACAAGTTTATCAGTCCTACAGTCAAGTGTTGCCCTCTTGAAATAAAGTTGATTATTATTATTATTATTATTATTATTATTATCATTATGTTCTATATATACACATCAAGATCAGCATCAACAATTATCTTCTGCTGAAATGAGCAGTCAATAAGATCAAGCCAAGTTTTCTTTCAAATTTGTGTCGTCAAAAACCACTTCCTAAAGGACTTTTTACATTTTGAAAACGGTTTCGCTCCTCTTCAAACAATTCCCTCGATTTCCAGAGCTTGACCGTGTTTGGCTATGAGTTCCTTAACGTTACTGTTGAGAACTTGTTTCTTTCAAATTTCATTCTTTGCTGTGCAGGCAAAACCAATCGACGGCGTGGATCACTTTGTCGACGGTGACGTCATTCTCGGAGGTGTCTTTCCTTTCAGAAGTTTGGAAGGAGGGAAATGCTTGCACTTGAAGAAAGAGAGAGGAATACATCGCTATGAAGCTATGCTATACGCAATGGATTTGATCAACAATTCTCATGAACTCCTCCGTAATCTGAGTCTTGGAGCAGCGGTTTGGAACTCTTGCAACAACCCTAACACCGCTTTGAGCAAATCTCTCAGCTACATCCTCAAAACAAGCCCAAATGTTGGGCACCAAAGGAAAGCAACTAATGCTAAAAGGCTCGTTGGACTTATTGGCGGCATGGCAAGCTCTGTTTCCGTCCAAATTGCCAGCGTGTTAAATTATTTCCATATTCCTCAAGTCAGCCCTGCATCAACCAATGACGAACTCAGTGACAAAAGAAGGTTCTCGTATTTTTTCCGTACCGTTCCTCCCGACTCACTCCAGTCACAGGCTATTGCTGAAATGCTCAAGGCAGTAAACTGGTGAGTATAAATATAATAAGATCTTGTTATGTAATCTTGTTTGTATGATGAACGTTTAACGTTTCTTAAAAGTTTAGAGCTGTTTTCAAAACAAAAGCTCAATGGTTGTTGCAAAATAAAAGAAAAGCTTTAGAGACAGTATGATAAGGAATTAAAATTGTTTATGTTCTTGACTTACATTGAAGCGTAGAATCAGCAAGAAAATTACTTTAATTCAATTAAGCTGCATGTCATAAGATCAAACTTTTACTTTGTGAGCATAACATTTGTTACACCAATATTCGGACTATATTTTAAATGATTTTCATCACGACGACTGGTCTAAATATTAGACTAACGACTTTACTCGTGGCCTTTGTTATAACTGATCACTATTCAACAATAAGACGACCAGGGTCGAAGTGGCGCGAAGTGACGTGTTGACCATTAGATCATAGATAACTCCCTCTCGTCGTCTAATTATTTTAGTTGAAACCAACTAGTACAATACTTTCGTAAACCGATACACTGGCCGTTTCACTACTCGCTGTCTATCGTTCACTAGACAGTGACTTGGTTAACCAAGCACATTGCAGCATTCGTGATAGTATGCTAGTTGGTTTCTACTAAAAATATCTAAACACGTCATATTTTGTGATATAGCGAGCGGCAGGATGAAAAAATCAAACTTATTTTCAAACTTGGTAACGCGTCGGTAACTCGTTTTAGGCTATCTGCTTTGTTCTTGAAGTGTTATTAAGTTTGTTTACGATGACCGCCCCTTTTCCACCCACTCAGTAAAAACAGTTTTCTTTCCAACAGGTATTGTTCAACCGACTCGTTTCAAGATCTGACTAACCTATTAATTCGTTAATTCCATAGCCTATTACACACGGCCTCTGCAATATGATTTTTCTAGCCGTATCGATTTTTAAACATGTAAATACAGTTTTCTTAAATTTCTTTTAGTATAAATTACATAGCTCGGTGTATTTGCTAAGTTGAATTAAGTTTTAGGTCTTTTTCCTATTCAAATAACTCTTTTGTTCTCTTGTTCTAGTTAATTCAGCCGGAATTTACGGGGACAACGGAGTTTTCCGTTTTGAAAAATCAGCGAAAGAGAATGGCGTCTGTGTTAGGGAATCGTTCCGTCTGACGGGAGACCACCAAGCACACACAGTGATAAAACGCCTTCTTACCATCAATTCTATCAAAGAAAGCTTTCCAATTCCTGTCGTACTTTTCTGTAAGAGCGAAGACTCCAGAAGAATTCTTAGTGCTGTGAAGGAATTAAATGCAACTGGAAAGTTTCAGTTTGTTGCTAGCGATTCTTGGGGCACCAAGTTGGAGCCAGTTGATGGTCTGGAAGACACTGCTAACGGGATTATATCTGTTACAATGGCTTACGAAAAAGTTCCTGGTTTTCTTGCTTACCTTGCTTACCTAAACTTTACTGAGAACCCGGTTATCCACAATAATACCCGTGATCCCTGGTTTGTTGAGTACTTAGAAGCGAAGTTCAATTGTTCTTACATGGCCAAAGATGATACTCGCTGTACGGAGGAAAAACGCTACAAGGGTTGTTTGAATATATGATATGATGCGATATATGATGTGCTGTGATATGTCGTGTGGTGTGATGTGATGTGATGTGATGTGATGTGATATAATATTATATAATAGAATAAGACGGAATATAAGAGAAGGAAAACTGGTGTTTTTTCTACGAATGTTTTCCCATAATAATTATCTCAACCAAGAAATTGGTGGAAGCTTGAAAGAGAACCCCAAAAGATTCTGGAGTTTCATAAA
>JAOBRD021032713.1:0-11628 GCA_027575215.2 Hydrozoanthus sils | reverse complement strand
ACACACAGACGTAAGTCATTCTTTTAATAGAGACAACATTCTTTAGAACACAAAGACGCAAGTCATTCTTTAGAACATACAGACGCAAGTCGTTCCTTAGAGACGTCATTCTTTAGAACACACAGACGTAAGTCATTCTTTAGAACACACAGACGCAAGCGTATTTTAGAACAAACAGACACAAAGTTGCAAATTATTCAGTTTAGAACAGACAGACACGGCTCAAACACAATTGTCAGTTTTTAACTGCGTAGCGCCTGTTTTGGAACGGCGTCTGATTCCCCATTTTATTGTTTATTTTATATTTTGTTTATTCCCCTGTTTATTTTAAAGAAGAAGCCGAGAATTCTCTTAATTGAAGCTTACTTGACGCCAGCTTTGAAGCAATGTTTAAACTATTTGTTTGCTGAAAAAACAAAATTAGACGCTTTTTATAAGAAACAGTAACTTTCTGTTGATGCTGGGCTCTTCTTAAACTTTTTGGCGATTTCAACCTCAACTTGTTCTTAAATTGTTCTTAATTCCTGATATTTCCAAGCAATGGATTACTTGCCCGGAAAAATAAAAAGGTGCCAAGAAATAATTTTATAAAAATTAACGAGGTATGTGATAAAAAGAGAATACTTTGTGAAAAGTGCACGTGAATCCCAATCAAGGGGTTCGTGTTGCGCCTATCAAAGGACTGGTAATGACTAGACCCAGTTGACAGAATACAGCTCGTCCATCGTGCTGGCATGAATCGTTTTGAGAAGAGATAACTTTAATAGATGGAAGAGAGTGCTTTACAGGAAGCACTCGATGAATACCAGCAGCAGGTATAGATGTGAATTGTTATAATGTGATGTTTCTTTTTTTTGTGACAAGTTTAAACGTTTGATTTACAAACTCATAGTGACCATTGTGACCTTAACGGCATAGGATGATCGAACCTTGTTAGTGTTCGAAACAGACTTCACTTGTCTTGCTTTGATAAAGCTCTGAAGTTTTACATTTTTGGAGCTCTTCATATCATCATCTGCACTCTGTTCGTAGTTATTGCAAGTTCAGGCAGTGCTGAGTAGCAGTGGAGAACAAGATCAACAAGAGCTGATCAAATTGAGAGACGATCTTATCGAGCTAGTCCAGGTCACAGAAGGTATTTCACGAACACTAATTATTTCTCCGTATCTCAATGAATATAATTACTGACTAATCACCACTGACAGGAACTGGCCAATTTCAGAAGAAAATAGAGTGTTCCATGGTTGACGTCATTTATATACTAAATAAACTATTTGATAATTTGCGTGATCAGGCCAAAATGTTGTTTGAAAGAGAAAAAACTTGACAACTTGCTGACAGCTGGTTTGTGAGAAAAATAAAACTGCTTGGTCGACTTTCTGTACTGGTTTATATTTAACTGTTTAAGTCTTGTTATTTATAAATACTTGGAGTTCAACCATTGTTACACTGTATATATGTGGAATAAACTACATGACCCTGTACATAAATTTTTGCGAGCTGTTTTGATAGATGTTAAAGATAAGAAATGATGAAGACTTTGTTAAAGTTGTTAGATTTCGAGAGCAAAACATTTGTTACCCTGAACTACTGCTCTGTGCAAGAAAATATGCTTTCATGTAATATTATCAAACTGCGAGTTATTATGTTTGACTGAAAAACACTTTTAATTTAAAAATTAGACTATTTACTACATGTATCATTAAGAAAATAATAATAATAATAATAATGATAATAATGATAATAATGATAATAATATTAATGATATTAATGATTATGATATGTAATTGGTTCACTTCAATACTATAGCACCTTTTAACATGCTTGGTATAGAGAAAGTTGCTTAAATTGGCAGGTACATATATACATATATACATATAAAATTATAGGAATAACTCTTCATGTTATACTCAACCTCCTTCAGTAAGTATTTATTGCCATACAGTGGAACCCCACCTTACAGCCACCTTGTTATAACGGTCACTTTTTGTTTGGTCTGCCAGTTCAAGGCCATACTTTTCTTATAAAAAAACTTGTTAATATGATCACCCTCTTTATTACAGCCAGTTTTTTCTGGCACGTAGATAACCATATTAACAGGGCTCGACTGTATCTAATTTAGATACAGCAAGTGTAGCTTGGTCAGTTAGTATTGTATGTGCCCTTCAGACCTAGAGGCCCCCAGTTTGGTCCTCAGTGACTACACGTCTGTTTTGACTTTCTTCTGATCAGTGTAGCTTTAGTTTTGAATACCCATTAAGCAGAGCATTGACAGAGGGAGGGGGTAAAGGGCAAGGGAGTTGGGGTTAGGTTTAAGTTTCTGGCTATAACAAAAGCAATTTTTGAATCAGAATTTCAGATTGTATTCATCACAGACTAAAATTTAATTATAATTTCTACTGTGCCCCCCAATAGTTTTTTGCTCCTGCAGCCCAAGAAGGGTGTACTGCTGGGTGATTGGCTTGTATTGATAACAGAATTCTCAGAGAGCTGAAGGAACCACTAATGATGCTACCTTTAACTTTTCAGGAAAAAAAATGGAAAACTATGTTGATTCTATTATTCTAGATTATATTGGCTTTGATGTTGTAGATGTATTTCATTTCATAGCTATTTTTCTATGCAGAAAGTTTGCTCTCCTTAAAAAAGAGTAAACTCTTACAGTTCCTTGATGACCAGGCAGATTCTCAGAGTTTTGGTGAAAGAGAACAAAACAACCTTGAATCAATTCAGGTATAATTATTTTTTATAATAATTGTTAACAACGATGAATGTGTGTACCTTGGTATTTAGTAACAAGGCCAGACCAATCTGATTGTCATAGTACAGATCATTTTTAAAAAAATGATTTAATGATAATAACTCTTTTGATGTGCCAATTTGTAAAGTTTTCATTGCTGTTAATAATATTATACCAAGGAATTGTTTGTGCTAATTGTAATTGACTGTTAGTCGAACCTGGTTGTTTCTGAGGGGGGATTCCTATACTTTACCCCAAGTTGCTAAGTTTGACCATACTTTTGTACAGGGGTTAGATTTTGCAATTTTCCCTTTTGGGATAAATTGATACTTATAGAAAAGGTGACCTAATTGCCGGGTAGTAACAAGATGCCAATAAGTTTCACTCTCTAGGTCCTATTGGAGCATTTGTGGACAAAAATTAAATTGTTATTTGATTTGTTAACTTTCTTTGTTGAATGTTGTAGAATGGACTTGTTTCATTATTTTTTGGCATAATGAATAGTTTTTTCAAAAAACGAATTTGAGTTCAAGTGTTTTTTTCAGGAAGAAGAAATAAGCAATAGTAGCAATGAAGAAGATGAGGAAAATGCTATAGTGGGGACTAAATGCAGAGTGTTACATGCCCATGTAAGTTTTATTTATTGATACAGTAATTAATTGCTGCCGAAGTGTAGCGAAGGCACAAAACTATTTTTGTTCTGTGTATGCGCATTTCTTTGAGAGCGGTTGTCTGTCCTGTCTGTCTGTCCCATTGTTTCTTATTGGCTGAATCATTGCCATGGCTTCTTGACATCACAGAGACCCCATGTGCTTAGCATCCTATTGGTCGTGCCTTCATTGCTATGTTATATCTGTTACGTCACTGGATTCCTTAACCGATCTTTGACTCTGAGTAGCTTTGTTGTTAGCACTGTATGGCCAGGGTTTTCTTTGTTTGTTTTGTTTTGCGAAGGATTTTCTTTCTTCAATCAAGGTAAGGTTTCTTATTATGATATATAATGGTAGAAAGCACTGCTATCACTTGTGGAAGTTTTCATCAGGGCATAGTGTGGAGTCTGGGGGAAGACAATGTACTTTTGTTAGCATTGCAGGATTGATTTGTCATCAAATAGAAATGCCTATTCACTTATGGAATTCAAAGACAATAGACCAAATTGTTGTCAAAGGTGACTTGATATTTTGCCATGCACTTTCTCATGGACAAATTCCAGACTAAGAAACTCTCTCGATCGATGACTTAAGAGCTGCTGTTCACTTTTTCGTTTGCCCAATTCAGGACAAAAAATCGCAGTAGGAAAACCAAATTGTGCGAAAAATGTCAAGCTAATAAAACCTGATCCAGCGTGATGGAGGCCAGTGAGCCAAACTGACCTGGCATGGTCAAGCTATGCAATCAGTCAACTGCAACAAATGAGCAACAATACTGTGAAAATGAAAATTGCAAAAGAAACCAACCCAGCTCAGTGACAAACCATCTGACAAGTTTCTCCCTAACCCTAAATGTTAATTTAATTTAAGTTAAGAACATGATGCCTTATAGCTGTTACTTCAAACCATTAGTTGAGTTTAATAAAGTATTCACGTTGAATTAAAAAGTATTCTTGTGTTAATTTTAAAAAATCATACTGCTTGAAAACAACATCATTCAGTTGTGACTGGCAGCACTACACTTGCTCTTGGAAACTACTAGTATATATTATAAATTCCTAAGTATGATATAGCTGTTACAGTAGTATTTAAGTTGTGCATAATGATGTTTTGTTGTGCCATAGCTGCTCCCCTAAAAGTTATTTAATTTTTTTCTCCCAAACAATCAAAATTTTGCTAGACTAAGCCATAGGTGAGTTTCAGCTGTTGTCATTGTTTACATTCTGCTTCATTAGTATATAACCTAAGTTGTAGAAAGAACTGAGATAAACAACAACTGACTTTAAAACTTGAGAATGCTTGTCAAAATTAATGAGTAACTGAACTTTCGGTTCTATAAGTGTAGTTTCAAAGAAGAAATTACCACTCAAAAAATTGCACAACACCTGGAGGCAAGAACAATAATGAGCCATACATTCTTTGTGAAATTTCCAATTTTTAAAACCAAATTTCGGAAAGATTACTCAGCATATCAATCTCATTTTTTCAGAGAAAGTTTGCTCTGCAGAAACATTTGATTATTCAGAAGCTTTGTTTCTGTAGCTGAATTAGAAAGAAGAGTGTGTATGTTAGTGAGGCAAAAAATGTAAACAAAAATTTGCCTGCAAAACTTTGGTCTCATTTTTCAGTGTATACCAAAACAAGACCAAAGTTATATTCAACTTAAAAATGTTTAATATAACTTTGGTCTCGCTTTTCTGGAAAAAAAAGGTGTGACCTATCAACTGGTTAACACAGTTACTAAATGAGCCAGTTAGACATGTTGTTAAAAATAACTTAATTAATAGTGTTTTTGATTGGCTTTCCTTCTCCCAGGACTGGGGCCCAAGTGAGCAACACAATGCAATTGTACTTGATGTTGAATCTGTCATAGACACTGGGTCACCTGAAGATGTTGAGGTATGCTTTTCATTTTGTTAATATTGGTATTCTCAATGTAGTAAACACCTTACAAAATGTTAATCTTCAAGGTAATTGAATGTTGGAAAATGTTTAGAATGAGCCAAATCATAGATAATGCTAACCTAAAGGGAAGCTTTTAACTTGACTAAGAATTTGGAAAAAATTGAAAACACAAACATGATATTAATCCTAAATTTTACGAGGAACCATAAACTAAGGGTATAAAACTTCAGTTGTAGCTAGAGAAACGCATCACTGTACCTTGCTGTAACCGGCAGCCATCTCGAATTTTCACTCATTTATGAGATGAGCTGTTAAACTTAGTATAGGTAATCGCATGGGGCCAATTAAAATTACAGATTAATTTCACAAGTATTTTCAATTTTTTCCAAAATTGCCCGAGTCGCCTCGCGAAGTGAGTAATAAAGTGTAAGCTCTGATTTGAACTTATACATTTCAAACTTTACTTATTAACTAGTCTAAGAATAGTTATGAGTTAGGACAGGATCAATTCGAGTTAAATTTTAATTAATTGTAAAGTGTTGTTTGTTTTACTTAAAGAAATTGTACTATTGTCTCATGGTGTGAGTTGTTGCAGACTGTTATATTTCAACTGCTTACTGTTATTCTTCCTCAAGCAATGTATAGACTGTGATCCTGTCGAAGCAATGTGGTCCGAAACAACTTACATCACGAGACAACTAAACATTTTCACTGTGAATATTTTCTTTCAATTAATTTGCTTTTGCTAATTAATCTTAATATTGTTTTCTAATATTAAAAATAACAACAGCAGCATCAACAACAACACCAACACAGCATTTTTATTTTAACTTATTCCAACTTTTGAATTTAGTATGCAGGATGTGACTGTCTAGCTCATTAAATTAATAGCACCTCATAAATTGTTCAGCTTATTCACAATGTATTTTTCAGGTGCGGGTATTATTCACAAACCCAACTCACAAGTCCATGGTCCCTTGCCCTTATTTCCTTGATGGCAAGTGCACTTTTGAAGAATCCAAATGCAGGTAACTGTAAAACAACTAGTAATCATTGTTCTAAAATGATTTTTGTAGTTTGCTTAAGCTTGAAAGAAAACTAGGCCAATAAAGTAAGAGCCTATTGGTTTCCTGAAGGCAAATAAAGAAAATTAAAATAAAGAAAGAAAGTAGCATCTTTTAGCTGCTATTCTTATTTCAAGACCATTTATAGTGTCAGACCCATTTTATTATGCTCCAAACTAATTTATGTTAAAGTGCTCATAACCTTTCGTTTTCTGTTTTCTTATCTAAAAGTATGTATCTTAAAACAAACATTACACAAAAAAATTTTGATTTGAACAAAATGCAAATATTTTACCAGTCTTTAAAAACAATGAACATCACTGCCATTTTTGGAACACCAAATGCCGAGTCAAGATGACATAGATTAGGACGTGGCATCAATATGACGTAGATTAAGGAACACTGCTCCTTGTACAGCAACAAAAGTAGGGTGTAAAGGTGCCAGAAAGATGTATTGCAGCTTGATTTTTGCTGTTTCTTTAAAACTTTTCTCCTCTGACAGAATAAGCTTTTTTTGATGTGACGGTGATGTAAATTCCTTAATCTACATCACAGTGAGTCTGTCATCCTTGTGATCAGCGATAAGAGTTAATCTAAGAAATGTATAATTAAAAGTTTCGTAAAAAATTTTCATTTTTTTAAATCAAAATGTTTTTTCAAAAATGTTTATTTTAATAATAAGTACTTTTAAATAAGAAAACAAAAAATGAAAGGTTATGGGCACTTTAAACCTTATAAGATTATAATCCTTAGACTAAAATCCTTTTAGCCCTTGATTGTTTATCAACATCAAACTTCTCCTTTGTATAAGTCTTCTACAAAATTAGACAAATATTTGTTTTCAGGCCTTGAACTGGCTTTTCGGAGGGCACAGCCATTTTTGCCTCAAGAATTTTTGTTGAAGCAGGGCGCCAGGGTATTTTTGAAAAATTTGAGAGAGCACCAAGGCAACATAAGTTTTTTTGTGAGGGTCTCAAGACTAAGTGTTAATTACACTCATCTGACTTCAATGTAACCTGCATAAACATTTTATTTACTTTCTTGATTAGAATTTAGCACTTCTTGATATTGTGACTTAAACAGGGACAAGAATTTGGTGTAATGTTGAACAAGTCCTGTAGTGTTAAAAGTTTTGCTATGAAATTTGAGTTTTTCATAGGCACTACAGCAGAAGTGGGGGGCATCATTGTAAATTTTGGCATTGCTGCTGAGAATTTTGTGGCTTGAAATTTTGTAATAAAAAATGGGAACTGATGAAGTACAGCTTATCCCTGTTGGTGCCATAAATTTATTCCTGACCAGTGTTACAGCTCAATGCCAAATTTATTTTGTAAATATGAAGTAAATAGAAAGTGAAGGTTTGGAAAAAAATTATTCAACCAGGGAGCCGGAAAAATTATTTTAGTGAGCTTTGAGTAGGAAGTGACGTACTTGTGGACTACAAACTGTTGGCAATGGTGCCCTTACATGTCAGCTTCAGTAGCCCATGGTGCCAAAAGGGTTAATAATTGAAGGGTCTGGTGCAGAAATGTATTATCCCTATTATCTCTGCAGAATCATGGAGAGTAAGTGACTTAGTATGAAGCATTAAATTTTCCCAATACAGTGTTTTTGCACTAGACCCTTCGATTCTGAAGATAAAGAGTAAAGGAATAAAAGTCCCCCTAAACTAGTTAGTATAGGTAATCGCATGGGGCCAAGTAAAATTAAGGATTAATTTCACGAGTGTTTTCAACTTTTTCCAAAATTAGCGACAAGGGCAATTTGGAAAAAATCGAAAACACAAGTGATATTATTCCTAAATTTTATGAGGAACCAGGCAATTACATGTTTATGACATCGAGGGCAAAATTCTTCATTCTCTGCAGGATCCCACGAGAATGCGTTGCATAACTTAACTCATTTCTCCCAAATGAAACAAAATTTTTGCAACCTCTGAAAACATTCGGAAATCTTCGGAAGAGGTTTGAAATCGTTTTTAAAGCATTTTTATGTTTTTTTAAAAAATCGGAAATCTTCGGAGGTGTTCGGAAACGTTTGGAAATCTTCGGAAATTTTCGAAAATCTTTGGAAAATGTTTCAAGGATATTTTTGAGACTTTCCAGCAACTAATCAGCACTAAGTAATTTTGCCCTGAATTAAGAAAAAATGCCCCCTCTTTTATCCAATCAGCTTGAAGTAATTTTGCCCTCTATGTTATAATATGAAAAATAGGGGAGGTAGTTGGGAAAATTTAGCAATACATTGTTTGATGTATTTAGGGCTGAAAGGTCCTAACTATGTTAAATGCACTGAGTATGTTGACTTATATAGCTGTAACAAATGCCAATGGTTTGTTTAAGGTATTCTCATGGTTATGTTGTGAAGGTTGCTGACCTCAAACCTTTCAGGGAACCTGATTTTAGGTGAGAATAAACTTGCATTCAGTCTGTTTAATATTTTATTATATTATGATCTAATTGTAGTATATACATGTAGAAATATAAAACGAGCAAGCGCACTCTGTTTTAGTGATAGAAACACGCATAAACTTTTTAGTTCACAATAGAAGTGCTTAGAGAAAAACGAGACCAAGGCAAGTTTTCTCGTACTTCATGAGTGAAATCTTGAGTAAGTATAAAATAATAAATCATACAAACAGCTGATAAATCTCCATGATAATATACATGTATGCAGATGCACTCTAATCATATTTAGAGTGCGTCACAACAGCCAATCAGAATGTGCTTTATATGTCCTTTATTTTATAAACTGTGATAAAAGTGTTGGAGACGATTAGAAAGTCTAAATTTAATAATTGCATGTGAACGGTCTGTCAAAATGTGAGTGTATTATAAATCAAGATTAGATACTGAGAATTAAACAGTTTGACAAAAAAGATTACCACCCAGTTTGTCCTTCAGTATAGTAAGCTTCAAATAATAAAATGCAATTTTTGTTTATTCTCAACATTGCAAATATTTATATGAGTGAATATATGGGCTACAAGTAGATTTTCCTTATATGGGCTAGTAATTTTTCATACTCAATAGCCCAGTGACTTGTGTTATAAAAATGAGTTTCGAGCACTGCCTACCAGTAAGCTTTAGAAAATGGATAAACTAAATATAGTGTTGCAACATGATTTATGTTAAGTCTGTTAGTTGATCAAAAAATGAGTTAAGTAATCAGTTCATAATCCTATGAGCACACATTATTGAGTCCCAGCTGAATCATGGTATCCTTGAGCAAGACACTTTATCTGACTTGTTCCAGTTGACTCAGCTATATAAATAAATATCGGATTCTGTTGGGATTAGTGCCCCACCTAGGGGGAGTCAAAGACTCTCATCAGCTTAGCACTATACAGATCCTGAGGACAAGTGCCCACATGTTTGGCCATGTAGGCTTAAGAAAGGGTTTAGCTCTCATTTCCTTGATTTTCTCTGTACCATGTTTTTTTAGTAAAGTTGAAGCTGGCCAGGCATGTCTGGCAAAGTTTGATGATGGTGTTTGGTATAAATCAACCATAAGGTAAATAATTTGTGTTATAAATGTTTTCACCACTAGTTCAATGTTACCACAGGTAATGATAATGCTGTCAAGCTATAAATCTGTTATTAATAAACAATAATGTATTTAATAATGAAAGAAGATCATGTTGATTTTAGAGAATTTTTTTCTCATTTTCAAGTTCTTCATATAAATTTACCCTTTAATTTCTGCAATAGCTTTTATTATATTTAAATGCCCTCTCCGTAAAGGTAGTCTTTTTTGCAGTACCAAGGGTGGAATTGCCAGTGTAAATCTTTATTATGTTTGCCTTAAACTACTAATCAAATAACAGTTACTCATTAAGAAAAATAACTGAAATCCTCTTTTATGGCCAGGTCCAGGATCCTGCAAATACCTGAAAATGCGCATCAGAAATTTTTTTTCTTTTTTACAGCTCTTTCATATTTCACTTTCTTTTTTTAAATTTCTAATTAAATAAGTAAAAACAATGTCATAAACAACCTAATAGTAACCTCATTCACTTGGATTTTACTGGGAAATCTCAAACTAAGGGCTAGATATAGATAAAGACACAGTTTAAGAAACTTATTCACAAAAATCCAGTTTATGAAACTCTGTCAAAACTTCTGGGGACTCCAAACCAGTAGGCTAAAGGTTGTCTTGAGACTCAGTACAAGAATAATAAATTATTATGTTGTGCAATCCCTTAATAGTTTAAAAGCAGTTTAAAACAATATTTATAAAACCTATGGAAGATAATTAAGTAATTATAGTAATTAAGTAAATTGTACAGTTCCCAAATTATCTGAATTACTTCTTGTTGTTGCAATCAACAGGTCAATAGATCATGACAACCACACATTTGTCATTCATTATGAAACATACAACACTGATGCATCCCTTGGGGTGGATTGTGTCCTACCACTGGGTAAGGCAAATTATTGCTTGCATCATATGGCTAATTACAGCTGTAAATCATCAGCTCAAACACAACAAATGTTGTGTTGCTTAACTCTCCAGACTAGGATTTCAATTTTTCATGTAAACAGTTTGGGCGAATTTGCTTTCATCTTCAATGGTTTGCTTTCAAATGGACTTACGTGAAGAGAGGCTCGCTAAACATTGATAAACCTGCTTGGTGGAAAAGGTTAAGGTTCATATTTCTTGAAATCTCAGATTTTGACATTAAGGTCCCAGGCATTGGTCTAGTCTCTTGTTTTTAAGTGGAAAACTTAACCCTTTGAACCCCAGCCAGTTTATCAGTTGACACCTAACTTCTCCTTACACAACACATACAAAATAAGTCATTCTGTGTAATGAGAAAATGAGACTTGATCAACCAAGATAAGCTAGTGTTGATGAACAATGAAACTCTCCTAAATTGATTTTGCAAAGAATATGAATCCAAGTTGGGAGAATTTGCCAGCACAACATTTATCAAGTTTGGGGCTTTTTGCTGCAAACAGACACACTTACACAAGGTCTTATCGACCATTGATTAAAGATTTGAAGGAGTTCAGAATTTTGAAAGAACTAAGAAGAAACACTATTAAAGCCTGCTGCTACATCAAAGGTTGCCACTCCCCAGCCTTGTTACTCAAATATAAATTTCAAGGCACTGAAAATGTGGTCTGACTTCAAGTAGGTACCCCATCATGATAAAACAATCTCTACAATTCATTTCAGGATTAATCTTTGTTAACGCTCGAAACGTCAGCTTTTCCCATCATCTCACGGCGACGATAATTCATTTATCATATATACTTCAAGTTTA
>JAOBRD021032500.1:0-11628 GCA_027575215.2 Hydrozoanthus sils | reverse complement strand
ATAATAATAATAATAATAATAATAATAATAATAATAATAATAATAATAATAAAGCTGACTTTATTTTATTATTATTAAATGTTTATGAGCAAATATGGCGGCCATACGAGTCTTTTTGTCTCTCTTATTCTTTTCATATTTTGTGGTGTCCGTGTCCTTTACAGACTCGGATAAATTAATTAATAAAGTATGTTTGGCCGAAAAGCACTTGTTAATACATTACTCTCTTCGCCTAATCATTACCCGGCGCCGTATTTCTTGTCAACTCCGCCGCCAGCAAGTGAACTGGACTAAACATGGCTACATCTGCTACTTGCCACCGGACTTTCATCCTACCGTTGACCTATCTACATGGATATCTCTTCTAATCCCGGACCTGATCGTATAAGTGATCGTTTGTGAGCTCTCTACCTAAATGCTCAAAGCTTGAAAGCTATGGTACGTCTTGCTGGATGTTCAACTAAAATATGTAAGATCACTGCATTACAACAACTCGTACACAGCGGAAATTTTGATATTGTCTGCATCTCTGAAACTTGGTTTAATCACACGGTCTTTGACAGCTAAATAATTCCGGGTTACTCCATTTTTCGAAATGATAGGAAGGAACGTATTGGAGGCGGAGTGCTAGTAGCTGTAATACCTGACATAAAAGCATCAAGGCGAAAAGATCTGGAAAACGATGGGGTCGAACTTGTCGTTTTGGAGCTCAACAAAGACAACGGGAAAACAATCCTTTTGTACTGCTTTTACCATCCAGATAAATCACCTGAACCACTCCTGGAGCAGAATTCTTCGCTCCTCGAGATTAATGAGTCGAGCTGTGTTATAGTAATCGGCAATTTCGACCTCACGGAATTGGACTGGTCGTTTGACTGTTGTGCCCCCATCAACAAGGGTTCAAGAGAAGACCTGAATATTTTCTGCGATCTCATGGGTGACAATTTCTTCCAGCAGTTCATATATAGATGGTCCTACACACATTGCGGGACTCGACTTACAAGAGGAAGCTCTTACAACGGTTCCTTATAATCTAGCAGCTTTACCAAACATCGACGAGTACTGGACAAACTGGAAGGACTTATTTATGTCTACAGTCAAAGATCACATCCCGGTTAAGATTGAGCGCGACAAGAACTGTCAGCCGTGGATAGATGCCGAAGTACGTCGTCTTATCCGGAAAAAATACGGCTTAACTGTAGAATACCCTGTCACTACGGTAACTTATTACTGCACATTCCTCGTTCTATAAGAATAGATGCTCGTTATAGTCAATAACAAAAGATGGCACTAAGGTGGCGGGGTATTCTGCTGTTGCTCCAAAAATACGCTGCACTAAGGCAATACAGAAACAACAAAACCACCGAGCGCAAGCAAAAGCTGCGTAAGATTAGTCAGCAACTTAAAAAACTAATCCGTAGTAAACATCATCAACACTTGGCAAAAGTTGAATCCGGGTTTAAAGACAACCCAAAGCTGTTTTAGAGCTACCATAAAGCCTTCTTAGGAAGTAAGATTGGTGCAGAATCTACTACAACGGAAACACTGCAGAGAAACCAGGGGACAAAGCCGAACTACTCAATTAGTATTTTGCCACTGTTTTTCGTCCAGCCACCGATGTAAACACTGACCTAATCTGCATTTCTAATGTTGAAATCTCAGAGGTTGAGTTGTCTGTTAATGAAGTGTGCGATTATTTGAAAAGCCTTGACACTTCAAAAACTAGTGGTCCCGATGGAATTCCCGTCCGACTCCTTAAAGAATGCTGTGACCAGATTGCATCATGCCTATGTGAAATTTTTGTTCAATTTCTTGCTAGCGCTAGTCTCTCTAGGGAGTGTAAAGCACCTGACATTACACCGATACATAAAAAGGACTCTAAAGAACCTGCCGAACACTATCGCCCGATATCCCTACTATCAACTGTTATTAAAATTCTTGAACGCTGTGTTTTCACTCGTCTTTACGACCACTTGAAATATTTTATAACAGATCTCCAGCACGGGCTTTAAAAAAACGATCATTTGTAACACATTTACTCTCTGTTCTACATGATATTGGAAGAAACTTGGACAGGAGCATCGAAACTGATGTGATATACTTGGATTTTGCAAAAGCTTCTGATAGCGTGGATCATAAAATCCTCCATGCTAAAATGCGCACATACAGGGTTTCCGGCCGTCTTCTTTTGTGGCTGAAGAACTACCAAACAGACCGAGTCCAAAGAGTCGTTCTTCAAGACGCCTCTTTACAATGGGCTCCCATCACATCTTGGGGTGCCCCAAGGGAGTCTTTTAGGACCTCTACTGTTCGTCATATTTCTTAATGACTTACAGTACCGGACGTTGTGAGGCCTGGAGTACAATCCACACTTTATGCTGACGATACAAAAATCTTCTCAGCTGTTCAATATGATGATGATTGCGTGGCCGTACAGGAAAGCCTATCCAGCTTGGACGAATAGGCGCGTTATAATAACATTAAATTTAACACCTTAAAGTGCAAAGTCTTATCTTTTACACGCAAAAAGCAGCCTGTCAATTACGTGTACACTCTCAACGATGCTCCGCTCGAACGTGCAACTGAAGAGAAAGATCTGGGTGTAATAGTTGACTACAAACTCTTATGGGAAAAGTACGTTAATTTTGTTTTTGCGAAAGCAAACAAACTGCTTGGTCTCCTAAAGCGTACCTGCGGAATGTTAACGGACCTGTCAGTTAGACGAACTCTATACCTATCGCTTGTGATTTTGGAACTCTGGCCTGGTCGCCTAGCCAGTATTATCTGATGGCTAAAATTGAGTGCGTGCAAAGGAGGGCCACGCGCTGGATTCTAAAAACCCGGATTGGTGAAATGTCCTACAAAGGCAGACTTATAAAGCTCAATCTCTTGCCCTTAGCACACGACAGAGAGCTAAAAGACCTTGAATCTTTTTTATAAGTGTTTATATGGATATACCGATCTAAACATAAACAATGTAAGTTTCGCTCACACGGCCGAACAAGGCGGAGCAATTTACTTAAACGAGGACCCGGGCTATAAAAGGGATAGCTCCTCTCATATCTGACACCTTTCAAAATTCAAGTTTTGGACCAAGCGGCGTTTCAAGTTCTCTCTGGGCAATAGAAAAAAAGGAATTCAAATCCGCTAAAATTTAAACATTCATAATCGTTTCTTTTGTACAGTAGTGGTAAAAAGAAACGCAAGTGAAATTTGTTTCATTTCGCCCTTCTTTTAATAAGAAATTCCAGGGAAATTCTTTCTATACCTTTTTCAGCAAAGTTGTCACAACTCCTATGTAAGTTTCGTGCATTAGAGTATAACATGTGTCTCGTTGGTACTTCGCGTATTATGCTTGCGTACGTTTCTTTTTACCGCTAATGTATATTATGTTTCGTTATAATTTCCCACTGTTTGAAACAGAAATCAACAAAAACTTATGATTCTGAAGTAATTGGTTATTCTATTCGTATGTTACAAGAAACAATTTTACACATGAATAAATCCGTTTATTTCATGTCATGATCTCTTCGGAGGTTGGGCGACGACTGAAAGCGACGAGCACCTGGCTCAGGCCTTTTTATAGTGCGGGTCCCTGTTTAATCTAAACCCTCCCTTTTTTAAGACATCTACTTTCCAGGCCTCCTACTTTAATAGAATTATTAAGCTCTGGAACTCTTTTTGCAACTCTGCACCCAAAACTTGTTTCTGCAATCCGACCTCCTTCCAATTACTTGTTAAAAAGACACTGTGGGACGTCCTTCTAAATACATTTGACATAGACCGACCATGTACCAGGGACACTGACTGCTTTAGCATCATTTTATCCGTCTAATATTTTACACTTTGTTTTTTATCTATTCCTTTATTTACGTAATTCTTACTTTGTTTGTTTGTATCAACTGGGCGGTACCTCGCATGGGTACCCTTGCGGTCCCGTTCGTGCCGATCCATTTGGGTAGCTTTTCTTGCCTTTCTATTTTGGTATATGTTTTATCTTTTTTTAATTTCTGTACGTTACTTGTTATTTAATATTTGATGTAAGATATATGCTATTTATTTTCTAAGAGTACCCAAAAAAGTTATTAAAAAAAATAAAAGTATATAAAAAGTAAAAGTTACAATATGGATTAATAAAAACTCCAAAAATTATCAATAGGCTAAGCTTACACTTTACAGATAAGACTGTTTAGTACATTTTTTGTCCTCTAAAACTGTCTTTAAATTAACTTTTCTGACTTTGTTTTTAAACAACGCTTGGGAAGTGGTTTCTTTGATTTCATCTGGTACAGCCTTCCAAACTTTAGGCCGCATTTAACTTATAGAATGTTTACCAAAGTAAGTCCGCATTTAACTATAAGTTAAATGCGGCCTAAAGTATATAAGTAGGCCGCATTTAACTATAAGTTAAATGCGGCCTAAAGTTTGGAAGGCTGTACCAGATGAAATCAAAGAAACCACTTCCCCAACGTTGTTTAAAAGTTCTAGCAGCTGATATATTGAGGAACTCAACAGGACACTTTCCTATGTCCAACATCACGCACTTTGTCATGCAAATGACTTCAGTTTGCCGTTATAAATGTTTATTATAAAGATACAAAGCAGATTATTAAGACACCATTAGTGTGTTGAATTTTCAGAGTCCTGCAAAGAAAGATAGTCTTTTAATTCTATTATTAAACAACATTTTATAGCTGCAATAAGAATTAATTTTTTCAATGTATCTTCTCTACCAATACAGACACTACTTACAACCTTAGAAATTAATGTAAACAGTGTATCTCGCGCAATTTCAGTGCAAAATCCTTCAATCCGGCCATTGACAGATCCACAATTCGGTTAGAATTATGCTTTGAATCCGTAATCTGCACAAGGTTTTGGCAAAAATCGAATCCATCAGATATATTGGATCCGCAGATACGCTGAAATTATTGTGGAAACCCGCAATGCGAACGAAATTTTTGGCCAAACCCGCCGATCCGCAGACCCTTTCACCCCCTATCTCTAATTAATACTAACCATTGGTGTAAAACAGAAGAAATTTGTGACACCAGAGCAAGAACGACTTATAATACTACTTACTAACAAATGTGTCTTAATCAACATATAAAGTCTGAGTCGTTATACAAGTGTATACTGCATGCATATTTATTAATGGACAGTGCATTAAGCGTGACATTTCCAAATTTTCAAACATGTAAAAATATTCTTTCTTCATGTAAGCAAATATAAAATTTGACGTATAATATATGTTTATTACAGTAAGAATCAGAACCTTAGAATAAGTTAAATGACACCGGATTGTCTTGTGACGATTACAGGAAATTTTTCAGTCGCTACGTATATAATTAAGTCTATGAATTCATCGCGATGTGAACGACAACTAATTAAAGGATTGGACCATTGTTTTTAAAATTATTCTTGTACAGTATGTTTTAAAAACATACAAAATTATGCCTTAAAATTAAAATTATTTCCTGAAGATCAGTGTAAAAAAGAGCAGAAAATGACATAGCAACACACTGCCGACCAGCACTTTTGATTTACATAACAACAGCCGGCCAAGGATGATTATTTCGTTTGCAGTAATTTGAAATACTCCACTCTCGGAAAGAAATCTTCGTTTTCGATTTCTGAAAAACTGGACACCTACGCCTTGTTTTATGTTTTTTGAGTCCTGTACTGAAATATCAGCAGTGAATCGCGAACACACGCGCGAGTAATTTAATAATAAGTTCGTGATGACTTCGGCAAGGTTTTTTTGTTCTTAGCATGTTGAACGGCTCGCCTTTAATTGTCGGCTCTTTCTAAACGCTAGCTAAAGTTGAATTCACTGTATTCTTTTAACTATAGGTTCTCGATAACGGACAGTAGTTTTTTTGTTGCGACACCTTTACACAATCTACCATGTCTTGAGCGACAGCTTTTAATAAACAAAGAATACAAACACATGGCACCCACCATAGTTTCTTTCAATTTTTCAGATAATCAAAAGCATGAAAGAACAATTCGAATGTATTAAATATAAACTATTAAAATTTGTATTTTGTCTCACCTCTAGATTGATTGTCCACGCAATTAAGTGTTCTTCAAGCTCTTGACTTCAACGCTTTACTGTTCGCGTCAGACAAGTTGTTCTTCAGTAATTGCAGTTAGTTTTGAAATATCTCAGTAACAAGTATGTTTCAATACTTGCCTCAAGCAGTCCTGAGTTCAATATATTTCAATATATTTTCAACATGTTCACTCAAATTCTCAATATGTTCAGTCAAAGATTCACCCTTGCCCTTGGCAAAACAAAGCAAGGATTGTTCTGAAACAAAACCCTCGACTTTGAACAATAGTCCGGTTGTGGCCCCTGCTTGTCCGTCGTCACTTTAAGAGGAGCGACGATGTGAGTGGATGAACGTACGTATGTTGCGAGGGCTATAAAATAGTAAAGAAAACCAATGTTTTACAAGAAGAAATGCCTTCTTCTTAAGCGACAAACTTGCTTTTACCAAATCTCGAGGCTGGTCGAGTCTTGTGCTATCCGGTGCAATCTCTAATCGCGTGGCTTCAAAACAGAACAAACCACGCAGGCGTGCATATATGGATGCGTTAATGTGACACCAAAAAAAAAAAAGAACAACCCCGGCCGATTCTATACTCGTGGCCTACCGGCGCGAGTAAAAAGCGCGCCACAGCTGGCAGAGAGCAGAGACCTTTAAGAGTATTTGCCTGTAAAAATCGAGGATCGCCGGACAGTTTGCAAAAATCGAAATTTTAAATGCTTTGGCTGATAACTGTTTTCGAAAATATTACTTAAACTTTCTGGAAATATTTAGTTTTCGAGAAATTCGGGAAAAACGAAAATACAGGTTTTACTTAATTAAACATGCACGCTACACAGTGGGGGGGAGCCCGGGTGAGAGGGGTACGGGAGACGGGAGAGTAGAGGGCGGGAAGCTGGAGTAGTAAAAGGGCGGGATGCGGAAGAGCCCGTTCATAAAGCGTTGCAAAAAAATATGATAAACTATATAAACAAGAACCCACCAAAGTTGTTTGACTTGTTGGATTTGCATATAGCATGATCCAAATGGACAAATTACATGTCTAAATAAATATTGCTTCACGTTTGTGTAATAAAAAACAATAAAAACACTAGCTTTATATAATGTACTTTCGGTGTAACGCTGTACCCTCACGTGTGGACTCACGTGTGCTGCGTGACAGGACATAAAAAGTTTTAAAATAGCAGGACTTGCTGGACGTGCAGTGTTGTCGTTATCCGAAAACGCAACGTTCGATCTTGAAAATATGGAATGATTATCCAGTCAATTTTATGTCACGAGAAATGTCGTCAAAGACAATTTTTTCGATGCGCCTGTGAAAAATCTGTCTACGGACGACCATCATGGGAAATTGCCCCCTATGACCCCGCGTCAACGACAACCAGTTGCAGCTGACAGAAGATATTTTCTGCAAAATTCTTTCTGACTGTCGAGGAGAATATGATACTGAGACAGACCGTGAAATTGAACAAAATATCCAAAATACTCTTGACTCGGACGAGGAGACAGACCTAGCTGCCTTGACCACAATTTGCAGTAGGAGGAGATCCATACGGCCTCCGCGGCACATGGAAGAGTTCTTTTAGATGAACAGGTTCTGTGCCTCTTATTATATAAATATTGTCCTCTTTCAACTTTTCTTGTTTCTTCAACGTCTTTTGATCTTGATCTGATGAAGGCTCTCAAGAGCCGAAACATGTTAGAACCGCGAAAGAAGCGGGAAAAATCCTGAGCTCAAGATCAAGATCAAAAGACAACGGAGAAACAAGAAAAGCGGAAGAAGGACAATGTTAATGAAGAAATTCACGTCAGCAAGGTTTTTTAAACTTTCTGCCTTACTTCAGACACTTATTGTTGAGTAAACGAGTTAGGCAGCATCCATCTAAGCTCAACGGACAGTGCTTGTTTCCAGTTTTTGCTAAAAGAAAAAGGGTATCACTCCCCGGCCGTGGACAGGACACTTGCCAATTGCAGGCTAACTGTAACTGTAGCTGGTTCAATGTGTTCAAGTTTATTTTTTATTTATTTATTTTTTTCATTTTAAGCGCTCAGTTATATGTTCCTCAAACTTCATTCGCGTATGCCTCTCTCTATGAGAGAAACACAAAGAAATAAAACTTCCCTTTTTTTTAACATTCAATATCCGGTGATTTCTAGAAAGTATTTTTCTCATTTGATTTATTACCTATAAACTCAAAATATATGCAGTATGCAGTTCGCAATATGTAAACTTTACAACACGACGACTGTAGCGCGGCTTGCCCTCGAATTGTGCATGTAAAAAAGCTAAGCATCTCAGTATTTTTGTCTTTATTTGCTCTGAATTAGATAACAAAAATTGAAGCTTACACCACTGAAAGTTTTATAAAGTTTTTTTTTGGAGATAGAAGATTGTTAACAGTGAAAATAAAACATATCTCATAAACTGGTTTTTCGGCGACGAGTTTTCATGGAAAACTGGTCATCTGATAGTGGCGTGACCGTGCCATCTGTTTTGCGCGATTGCAAAAGGTGCGCGAACCAAACTCGGATCTAAAGGTCTCTAAAGACAAACAGGTTAGTCTCAATTTTATTTAATTAAAAAACGTTTTTTCCTGAGCAATTTAAGTATAACTGAAAAAGAAAAAAACAATTAAAGGCCTGCAACGCAAACGGTACGTCCTGATACTGCTAGAGTTATGGTTAATGTGGATTTTTGAGCCTTCGTATTCTATTTAGAGGAGGGAAGAAACTTCAGAAAGGGCGAAAGACGGGAGGTATTGGGCCATGAAGGTAAGGGAGGCGGATATAAGAGTACGGGAAGCGGGATGTTCTGACCCCCCCCTCACTACACTGGCACGGTGTCCATTTTGATTATATACTTAGCTAATCAGAACCAGTCAAAGAATAATTCTAGTTTATACAGGGAGTTTATGTACCTACCCTGCCTGTAAACATTGCCATTGTGTGTACTTACATTGTATTGTACACTTTTATTGTTTTCAAGATAAGTCCTTGACTTAACTTGTGACAAAACTTGTAGAGCTCGTCTTATGTACATGTAAACCGCTTTTGAGTATGCTGCTTTTAAAAATCTGCTTTTTTAGGACCCTGTAACGGTTGTGGTTTAATTTCAAAATAACAACAACACAATTAGCTAAGTTCTTACACTATAATGCCACGGTTCATATAAAGGCAGCATATTCATTTCGTGACATCACACTAAAAGCGAACTAATATAGTTAATATCGTTCATTATCGAAAACGAGGGCATTCTGCCGCCGGTCTAACTATTTCTCAAATGTTTCAATTTCACTATAATTTTCGATGTTTGCCACTTCATTGAACTGATTTAACTTTCGACAAACAAAATTATCAAAATGTACCTCTAGACAATATCTATGATAAAGAATCGAGCTAAGTTCGATTGTCCGTAAAGGTCAAATTGTTTTGTTTACAATTTCTACCGCTATTTTCGCCGTCACAGACGAGAGTATGCAGCACAACTTCAAATTTTTACTTGGAACTATGGCTTTGGTGCAATAGCAGAAATACCCCTAGTTAGAAAAAAATGGGAAAATATGAGTGAAGAAAAAAAAGAAATTGAAAAAGTGTGATCACAAAATGTGGTCAAACTTGGGCTATCAATGACTACGAATAGAAATCCCTAATAAAGAAAAAAATATCGCTTGGACGAGAGCAATTTTTCCAAAAAAAAGCTTTAATATATCAAAAAAAAAGTTGTCTAGGAAGGGATAATTTTATAAAACTCATATTTCATAAAACGTTTCTGTGTTCACTTTACAAATTTCACTGAAGTGACAGGAAATGAAGTTACTCCGGTCTTGAACCACAAGAAAATCAAGTGCACTTTAAGTTTAAAACATGTTCATATGGCATGTGGCTCAACTTTGAGAGGTTTACCTCATCGAAAACGCTTCACCTCGTCTCCTAGGGTATTATTATTATCCTCGTTAACTTCGTTAAACTGATGGTGAGTCAGGGTTAAATTGCCAATGCAAGATTTTTTTTTTACTTGTCGCTCTGACAGTAACCACGTTTTTTTCCAATTTCTTTATTTTTTTCTTATGAAACTCTACTCATAGTCAGTTAATAGCCCGAGTTCGAGTGCCTTCCTACCTACACAGTTTGATTATTTTCCTTCACATATTTTTATTTTATTTGAATATTGAATATTTCTTCTGTAGTACAGAAGAAAGAGATTATAGCTATCCAGTCATCATTCGGTCATATGTAAACAAAACAGGTAACCTTTACAGTCAGATCGTTATAACAACTAACCCAAGAAAAGAAAACATCGTTCAGTAAATCCAAGTTTTGGACCAGAAGAACGAGTGTTGAACTTATTCAACAATATTTCGACTTTATTTGAAGTCATAGTCGTGTTGAAAATTATTTAGAAGCGCAGTCAGAATATATATTTGTGTCTTAGAATAGCTCTAGGTCTCTAGAGGCTTTTAGGCCTTCGTTTATTTTGGGTTTTGAATTCTTTATGTAGTAAGCCTCGAGGAATTGCAACCTAGACCAGTTGTCACTCGAATCCGTGAACGGTATTGAAAATATGTTCTTTCAAGTTGACCTTGACCGAATGCTCAAAGATTTCTGGCAATTGGTTTAGGCTCACTACATCAAGAAACTAATTGCCGGAAATCTTTGGGCATTCGGTCAAGGTCAACTTGAAAGAACATATTTTCAATACCGTTCACGGGAATGGGATTGTCATTGATTCGAGTGACAACTAGTCGAAGTTGCAATTCCTCGAGGTTTACTACATAAAAAATTCAAAACAAACAACAAAACAAAGATGTGTCATTTATGCCAAACCTTTTGGCAATCGGTAAAATAGCATGGTTAAAATGACCCCCCCCCCCCTCATGCCTTCTAGGGTTAAAACGAGAGTGCAAATCACTATTGCTAAGGTTATTAAGTGTGTTTCATTTAAGTCACGCTTCGGCCTTACGCAAAAAATCGATCGAAGCCATTGATTATGCTTTATATCCTTTATACGGTGTATATAGTGGCCAAATATGCTTTGTGTCGCGTGAATGAAAATATTGAATTGGATACTTAGACTACTTGAATGGAAAAGAGAAGATGAAGGTTGTTTCAGATAATGCAAACAGTGAAGTAAAGTTCAAAAATTGCCTACAAGTCCAAGTTAAGTTCTAGATCGAGGTAGACTGCAAAACAGTCCCTTCGAAAATCCAAGCGCGTTCCGGCAAATGGGAGACTGGAAAGAGGAAATGGATGCGCGTATGGGGAGCAAAAAGGAATGGGGCGAGGGGCGGAAAAAAGGAACTTTCGCGTCTTCATACTTCAAATCCGTTCTGGAATTTTTCGTTCCTCAGAAAGCGAAAAATTCCCATTGGTCAGTTTTCTGTGACAGCCCTGCCTACCCTTGCTTTAAGGTGGTCTTATACAACTAAATAAAAAAAAAAATCCAAATAAAGTTTTTCAAGAAGTTTTTACCACTTTGCAACTACTTGTCATGAAATGACACCAACACAACAGACATTTGAGTCTCTTGTTGCCTTGGCAACAAAACAAACACTCTCAAGGGTGATAAAAGGTACCC
>JAOBRD021032392.1:0-11629 GCA_027575215.2 Hydrozoanthus sils | reverse complement strand
GAGATAAACTGTTCCGTCCTTTAATAGGCCTTATGCATGTTTACGTCAAACTAGTCAATTTCACCCCCAAGCCTTGTATTCAAAAAATAGGTGTGAGCATTTTTGCACGTGCAAACCGTGTTCACGAAGGAATTATTTTCATTTGTAGTCGCTTTGAGGTTTGATTTATGAAAATATTCACACTTTCGTGCTTTGGGGTGTTTTAAATAAAAATGGGTAATAAGGCCAATTCTCAGTATCTCGATACCAATTGTCATATTTTTAATTTTCTATGTGTTATGTTCATGCGACGTTATGTTATGGAATGGTTGTTCATAACTGACAGGATCTGTCACCTGTCTAGCTCCCATATTTACTTTACTTTTCAAAATTGATTGTAAAAACCTTTGGTTTTTAATTATTACGCACTTTCTAAGCATTTATGATGAGCTCCCAAAAACAAATCAACGCCGGAGTTTAAGCATACTGCCAATTTTGAAGAAACATGTTAATCCATTCCAGAGCAGCTTCTCAGCCAATCCACTTCCGTGCAGAGAAAACGTTGTTTAACAAACAATTTGCATTAAAACATGATTTTCTTCTGATTGGTTAAAAATGCAAAAAGAATTAACAAATTATGATAAAAGTTAACACAATTCAAATTTCTCAGGATTAGGACGTTCAGCTAATAAGATAAGAATGTTGAAAGACGCAAGTCCTAAACGTTTGAGTGAAGAAAAAGGTTGGCGAATATATTTTAGCTCCTCTGTGAAAATACCACCTAACTTTTACTTGTAGCCTTGCAAAAGACTTGTCGAAACTGAGGTGCAATTTATGAGGATATTCAAGATACTAGGGTTTTTCTGAAGAAATCTAGCCGTATGACCTTTGCTGAGCTTAGCAATTTCGAATTCAGTTCCCAAAAAATATACAACCTGTTATTGCATATGCTGAAATGAAACGAGGAGAATATTATAAGCTATATTGCACCCTTTAGTTAAAAAAAAATTGGCTGCTTTTGATAGGTTTAAGAGTACAGGCTAGAAATGTCTTCTTGATGAAACAGGGGCAGGTTCTCAAGTCAGCATTTTGACTTTAACACTGGTTTTTGTTCGGAAAACTCAAGAATTTGTGTTTAGCATGCAGGTCGCGCAAAACAAAAAAAACGGCCTACTGTGAAAGGCTGTTTTTATGAAGGTCTTGAAAGCATTTTAATTGCCTTAAAGCCAGGGTACACCCAAAAGTTTGTTTGATAGTGAGGAAGTTCTGAAAAAGATGTTTGAATGAGATGAATATTGAGTAAAATCAGCAAACAGTCTCTCCTGGTGAGGGACTAGTACAGCTTTGCTTTGAGGATGGTTTGGCGAATTTCTATCAAACATTAACTTAGAAATTTATTTTTAAACTTCCAAAAAAAAAATCCAATTTCAAAATTCTCTATTAAACTACCAATCTTCAACAAAAAATACAATTTAAAACTAATAAAAAAAAATCTAGAAATATTTTAACTGCTTCTCCTTCATTCCTTCTGTGTTCGATTTTGTAGATTCAAATTCTGGACGGAGACATCGCAAGAAACATGAGAAAAAAATCGCAACAAAGCGCGCTTTGGGTGTATCCGAGGGTTGCATAACACCTTTGACATATACTTTCGGAATTTTTTTGATTGCTCGCTTCGTTTTTACGCTATCCTAGCTGTTGTTTTTGGTGCAATCGTGTGAGGCCATATAAATGTAGTTTTAGAATTGATATGCAAAAAATGAGATATTTTTAAGGGTTTTCTGGGACTATAAAAACATTACTCAGTTGTGCATCAATAGTTTTGCGATTGCTCCAAGATTAATAGTGTTTTTGCCAAAGCTGCATGATAAACAATGTTTTAGAATTGATATGAAAAAATATTTTAAGGGTTTTCTGGCTGACTATATAACCATTACTCAGTTGGGCATCAATAGTTTTTGCGATTGCTGCAAGATTAATACTGTTTTTAAGAAGGCTGCAAGATAAACAGTGTTTTAGAATTAATATGAAAAGATATTTTTAAGGGTTTTCTGGCACTACAAAATCATTACTCGGTTGTGAATCTATAGTTTTTGCGATTGCTGTAAGATTAATAGTGTTTTAGAATTTATATGAAAAGATATTTTTCAAGGTTTTCTTGCACTATAAAACCTAACTCGGTTGTGCATCGAAAGTTTTTGCAAATGCTCAGAGATTTCTAGCTAATTCGTTCAACAACGGGCATGACTCCATTCAACCGACTCCAAAGGGACCACCTTAGATAACCGTTTCCGCTTTGTCTCAGTCAAAGAGTGTGGCCTATTTCAAAAGTCTACATAAATCATATCTTTGAAACAAAAACATATTTAGATTGACGTGATCGTCAGCTCTGGGCCTTCTGTAGTAGATTGTATGTGTAAAAAAAATAGTGCGAGATGAAATGAGAAGGCAAAAATTTTGAAGCGAATTTCTCCGAGCGGGAAATGATTAGCTGAGCGTATATGGGATTAATTCCCGCCTGAGTTAACCTACATTTTGTTCTCAACTATGCCTTCATTTTGTTTTGATAACAGAATATCGGAGCTTTCCATCTTGTAATCTTTGAATCGAAAGTTGGTTAGTTTGAATACGACTGATATAGCATTAATTTTGAATGAAAACAATTGAAAATTTGCCGACCGAAATATTGGTCGGCAAGACCGTAACAACTCCAAACAGCAAAAACAGTAATTAGTAATTTATGATCAACCGATTGAAATTTAAGAAAAAGCTGTTTCCTAGGTAAATATCGGCAGTTATGTTGGATTGTTTATTTGTTTGGCAGCAAGTTAATTTATCCTGTTTTTCGTAGGTTCTTACAATGTATTTTGACTCTATTCAAAAAGTTAAGCATAATAAATCAGTGAAACATACTGTTCACAAGTACACGCTTTTTTCATATAAGGGTCAGTAAATTTGGCCAAGGCTGTTTCTTTTTAACTTTTGGCATTTGAGCCTCAAATTGTTCTTTATTTCTATGTGTGATTACACCGACTAAAAGCTAAGCCTAAGGTAATGCAATATAAGTATTTAAAAAACAAATTGCATGGTGGATGTATCTTTTGATAAACTCAATCATTCTGGTGCGCGGGTTCGCTGAGTCTTTTTTTTAATTTGCCGACGATTTCTAGTGATTATCTCAGAATCAAAGAGCTGCGAATGGCATCTATTTTTGTTCTGTATTGTTAAGTTAAAGATCAAAGCTCAGTAAAGCTTAAAATAATCCGCTTTCAAAGCCGAGCCTCAGCTTCTTCTTGAACGGCTCATAACTTTTGGCTAATATGAGTCCGCTGTTCTTATAAAGTTGTTCTTACGGCGTGCGAATTATGTCTAGGAAAAAGACATTTATTGCCGAATGAAACAAAGAGAGGATAAAGATTTTTTTCCTTTATTTCTAGGTTTAAAAGAGTTTTCTAAAGCTTTAAACATTGAAGAGAGCTTTAAATGTCAACTTTATATTTGGTTTTGCCAATTTGTTTTTCTTTCACGCCCACACTTCCTTACTCTGTGCCATGCGACTTATCTACTTTTCTTGTAAGAAATTAATCCAAGTTCTTGATAAAATAATAATCTGACGCTCAAAATGTTCGCTTCGAGTTAATCTTTAGAAGATAAAAACTAAGATTATTATGAAACACAAATTCAAATTTTGCATATGGAAGCTTTCTAGAGAATCCTCATATAATCTATCTTCTTTTGAATTTGAGATCTAAGCGTGTTTGTAATAGCTAAAGAATGTTCTGTCTGTCGTATTATTGGTGCATAAAAGTCTTAGCCTACAATAGTACGTGAGGATTTCTTTGTTAGCAAACTCTTTATTAAATAGTATTTGATTTGTCGGCTACACAGAAATAGAATAGTACACTAATGGACTTCAACTGCTTCTCCATTAAGATGTAATCTTGGTTTTGTCAAAGATGGACCGCTTCACAAAACAAAAATCCGTTTTTGTGATACATTTTAAAAAAAAAATGTTTTTCTTTCAACACCAAAGTCAGCCTAACCGACTAGAAAAAATAACAAACAGAGTCGAATTTATGCAGTGCGCAAGAAACAGCAGTATTCATTAAATTCACTTGCATACTTACACTGTGTAAAAAATTAGTTATTTTGATAAAGCAAAATTTTCGTCTGATATACGTAGCTATAACAGATTAACACATCTCATAAGAAACAAGATACAATAAAATATTGTTTGTTTAAGTCCTGATCGTCCATTTTTATAACATCATTTATTTCCAAATTTAACTTTATTAATTTTTTTTTCTAATTATGAATTTGGTTCGGACCCATCTGCTACGCTTTTTACAGTTTGCCTTAATTGAGTTGATTAAAAAAAAATTCATTTCTTCATTTTTGTTTTCCTTGAACAAGTTCAATATTTTTGTTAACACAATCGGTTATGTAAAACTTTGAACAATAGAAAATAAGAACTTAATGAGCTAAAGAGTAAACACAATTTTTGATGCAATAAGGTGACTTTCGCAAAAGCATATATTAATTCTTCCCCTCCTTTCAAGCACCTGCAAACTTTATATTTTCTTTGAACAAAGAACTTTTTTTCGCACACTCTAAGCCTGCTGTGAGTTTTAATGCGTCTTTCAGTGGAAGTGTCATAAAAGCTTGGCAATGTAAGGTGGTATAATTAGGCCGTAGATTCTTACTATTTCAAAAAAGATAACAATTTGCATTATCAAAAATATTAACTGTTTCTTCTAAAGAAAGAAATGTCGTCTGTTACTAGAGAAACTTAATTTCTTCTGTAAAAATGCAATGAGTAATATTGTTAATTATCCAAACCTATTTGCACCATGCGCGACAGGTAAAGTTTTCAGCTGAATATCTAACAAAGAAAATAGGCAACCGCTTCGGCAAGATTAAACATTTATAGAGCTGAATGTTTGTTCTAGAACTGATTCTGTACGTCAGAAGGCAAACAAAAGCCACACCTGTGATACCGAAATTAACTATTCCAAACCTGAAGTGGTGCCGACATATGCATTTGAATGGATCTCCTACAAAAGACCTTTAAAGATTTTTTTTAAGGTTGAGATTAACAGCACATTAAAGCACAGATCGTTGTCTGTAAGAAGACGATTCCAGCAGTCCACTCAACCAATTTTAGGAGGTAGTGCTGGTACGCACGAGCGATCGACGAACCTGTTATATGCTTGTTATGTGTACAGTCCTGAATTTGGTGAGTATCTCGGTCAGATAAGATGCTGACTTAAATTTTAAACACCAAAATTGACAGGAAATATTGCGCAAATTACAATAAGATTTGGCTGTAGAGTCGTGTAACCCAAGACTTAGTTTTTCATCACAGTCTTTCATTGGGTACAATCAGTAAAAAGTAATCGGTTCAGTGTTGTATGTGTTACAAACCTGGTGATGCGTCCTGTCGAGATTTCGATGTCTGAGGAATTAGGTTTGAACTGATTTTCACGTAGTTTTTCAGTTTAGTCTTTGACTCATCAATCAAGTTTATTAAGTTCTGTTTCGTTTTTCCTCTCTTTTAAAATTTTACCACTGATACGGTCCAGTTATATTCCAACTTTGGCTGCCATTTCTTTTAGGCTTTCTATGAACTTGAAGTTGTATCCTTCAATTGCCATGTTGCGTTTACAGCTGACTACAGATCTGTCGCTGTTCCCTGCACAGACGAAACAGCTTGTACGAGGCAGCCTATTTTCTCTTTTCTGTTACGAGTTATCTAAGTTTATATACCAGTTGAGCAGAAGACTTCATCCGAAGGTTACATGCTACAGGTTGCAAAATAACCATATTTAGAAAAATAAAAATTTTAAAGGCAAAAAAAGGAAGCCTTGCCGAATTTTTTTCACTCTACATACAAGTAGTCCAAATAATTAGCCCAGAATCCAAATGCTTTTAGAAGTGGCACAAGCAATAAGAAAGAAATGGGCTCAAAAATATTTTTTTGAATACCTATATAGCTCGAAGTCTTTGTATATTCCTAGATTTTATAGATTTTTGAATGATTGTTTGGAATTTGTATCGGTCGGTAGTCAATGAAGGTTAATGGCTTTAACAGCTGCGAAGCAGATAGTCGGAGCCATTACAGCTACTAGCCTCAGCAAAACAATCATTCTCAAGGTAGGGTAAAATTATCAAAAAGTTCTCTTCATGCTTTATTCTGGAATATCAAATTTCAGAATGAAAGCTCCGTTGGATTGCTTGAAATATCAGTATTGGAGTTGTCCTTATAAGATTGCATTAATTACAGTACTAACTATAGTTTTTCTGTCCGTTTTTTACACGCTAAAGTGGGAGTGGTCCAATGGTGGTACGTTGTCCTATAGTGACTATATGAAAGAGGGTACGAGATACTAAATAGCTTGGTACAGACCCATGAAAGACTGGCCGAACATTTCTTAGACGTCTAAGATTGTTATTCAGTTGCAACCAGGTTTATACTAAATAACCAGATTTATAGATATAACACCAGGTTAAGCAAATCATTTCATTCGCCCCGTACAAGAACTAAGCTTCGCCAATTTTTAATTAAATATCACGGTCCAATGCTATTCAACTCATTAAGCAATAACACTAAAGACAACGTTACTTACTCTTCATTTACCAAAAAAACTCAAGTCATATTTGATTTCAAAATATTAACCAAACTTTACATTAATGTCATCTTGTCATTTTTTTACAGCATTAAATTAGTATAAAAGAGGAAGACTGATTATCATAATAAGTCCCATCGCTTCCTATCAGTCACCCTCGCCGTTTTCTTTTCAACCTTTATGGAATGTATTAATGTTTTCTTTTCGGTAAAAAATAAATGGCAAATAAAGAAATGAAACGAAAATGAAAATGAAATCTTCGTCTGAAATTTTCAAGACCCGGCTTAAAGAAACGGAAACATCGGTTCGAAATTTGAGTTTCATCGGAATATTATTATTACATATGCAAAGTATGACTAGTAAAACAACGTTTCAAGTTAGGTCGATAAATGTACGACCGATAGATTATCCAATGCTTCCGGTAAGTCTGGCAAAAATACCTTTTGGAATGATTTTAAGAAAATATTTTTCTAGCAACAATCACCACAGCAACAGCTAAATGTTAGGGGTTTTTTGGCGGCGACGCCCACCAAAATTTTCACCCTTTCTCAAGTATTCCTCACGATGACTCTATACAATGAATAAAAAGGAGAAAAACAGATTGTTTTCAGATGTAAATGGGTAGATAACTGTTAGTTTTCGTCGTTTCTACGGAAAGTGAAGTACTGCGAGCTGAAATCATTTGCTTCCACCAGTTTTTCAGTGGTTTACTGGACTCTTCGACAAAAGCGAGGTTGATTCAACGTTAAACGTTAATTTAATTGCTAATGAAAGTGTTCGTCAAGGTGACCATTGTTATAGTGACGTATAGAGGAATATGAAATGTTATTAAGGTTTTCAGTACAGGTAAAAAGCTTCATTAGGCAATTGGCTTGGTTTCGTTACCGCGTTGGGCGACTTATCAGCAGCTGCACATGTCATCGAGGACCAACTGCAACGAACCATTGATCAAACAGTGACGTACTCGATCGGGTTAAAAAGTCAACGACCGCATTCGATTTCAATCTGTCGGCATTAGATCGACTAGAAGTCATCAATAGTAAATCAAAACAAGCAACGAAGCATTTTCATAAAGCAGAACTGCTCTAAAAGGCTAAAAATTTTAGTTTGATTAGATAAGCTATCATCTTCGGAAGCGAAAAATGAAACCCCAATATGATCAGCTTGATGAATACAGTTAAATCAGCGTTTGACATTGTTTGAACCTCCCTCGCTCTCATACAACTTCGTCGCAAGGATTCCCCACTTCAAACTCACTTTTCTTTCAAAAGCATACACTATTTGCCGCACGCATAATCACAGATAGACTACCGCTGACCAATAAACCACGCGTTTACAAAGTCATGTATAGTCACCTAGCCAACAATCAGCTGACAAGTCCAAAAATCGACTTTTGAACTGGCTAATTTAGTCATTCCTATGCCTACTCGGCCAGATTGACCACAGGAAGCCTGTCAAGACTATAGTTGCTGCAATTGCTCGCTACGTTCTTCGCTCTCATTAATAAAGGCCAGGCGTGTATGTAGGGAGAGGGTGCGATTGGTGCGCTCGCAATCCCCCACAAGCGGTGAAGTTCCACTTGCTTCGTTATTGTTGCGAAATAGGTTGAAAATCGATGCTTCCCGTTTTTCCACCATCGTAAAAACTTGTCTCTGGGTTAAATTCAGTTGTCAAAGGCTGAAAAATATTTGTTGCGAAAGTAGGTTGTTCTAATATTTACAACAAAGACTACCACAGATTAACTTGTCACGCAGCAAGATTTGGTCTGTACGCCATTCAGAAGTCAGGATTCACGCAGCTGCAACAGTTTAAGAAAAGTTGCTCTGTGGTAGTAATATAGGCAGGAAAACGCGCAGCATCGCTTTTAACCTGTTTTGCAGTAATGTTGCGAGACAAGTTGGAGGATTTTGTTGCTCGTATTAGGGTACGTTCCTTTTGTAAAATCGAAACCCGGATTCCGAAATCCAAAACTGGATTTAGCCCTCCTTTGTTCAAAAATTTCATGAATCCGATTTCGGATTGCAATCCAAAGAATCCATTCCCCAGAGTGCATTCTTCGGATTCAATCTGTAACTGGTTCCAGATTTCTTGCAAGGTCTGCGTTCCATTTGATAAATCAGAGAAAGGTTTTGTTTTATGCCTACAACGCGGGTATTAATTAGCGCACATACGTTATAAATTACCAAAAATCTAAATTGAGAATTTCCATTCCATTATCAAAGGAAATCCAATAATTCGTATCGTAGGGACGGACCAGTTAATCTCGTTGGGGGGGGGGGGGGAAGAATGATTTTGCTGCAAACTTTTTTTTCAGTCAAGTTTCAGAAAACTCTTTCGGATCGAACGTCTTCGATTGTTTACTGATGTTGTATGTGAAAAATAATTATTACGCATGCGCTATCACAAACTCCATCGACGCCTCCATTTTCCCAGGGCTTTCTGTGCAACCAAAACCAAAAAAAACGAGATTATGCATCCTTTTTGAATTACTCCAATCAAATATTTGATTCAAGGCTTGGTTTTAAAAATTACGTTCCTCTTAAACCCTTAAACATATTTGCTGATTCATTTAGAGCAACAGATAATATATCCATCTGTAGAACAGATCTGTTCCATAGATACAGGTAAAACGACAGATCATTCCGTCTCATAAATTTTGCGTTCAATGGAAAGCATGAGACAGAACATCGAAAGGTTCTATATCTGGAAAGTTAATTCCATTCTAGTAGATCTGAAATGGTACGGTTGCTTGCACAGTTCTATATTTACTACCTATTCTACTATATGTTTTTGAATAATTACCGTTATACAAACAGACAGGAGACTATAAGAACTTAAAGAACTTCAAGGAGCCAATTACCAATTTTTGGCAGCAACTCGCATCCACATGGAAATAGAAACTAGAGAGACAGTCGGAAAGAGTAATCTCTTATTCCTGGTAACAACCTCACAACGTTGGGCCAGTAAATAAAAACAAAGATTTGGCAGCTATATAATACCTTTTGAGAGTTTTAGAAAAAACTTTTAAAAGAACAATTCTACCAGACATCTAGAAATAAGCAATTTCAATTTGAACACATTTCAACTTAGGCAATCTCGCGCGGATTGCATTACAATCCGTTGACTATAGTTTAGTGTGGCACAATTTAAAAAACTTTAACATGCCAGTCATTACAGTCGAACCACTCCTAGTCATCCTTTCAAATCCAGTCCTTGCAGTCACGCTTGGTCATACTTTCACTTCATTCTTTGTTCTAAGTTTTTACATTTTTTAAAGCTGAGTGCATTCTTTTTTTGCTTCAGGAACTATGTAGGTCGATCAGAAGAAGATGATTTTCCAGATGTCAAACACGTCCTTGGTACCATCTTCCCAAAATGACACAAAGCACGTAGTCAATGGTACAGAAAGTGTGCTCCAGTCACACGCTTTCCTGATTTTGTGTGTAGTTTGGAGTATCCTTGGACTTTTGTCTTTCTTTTTGAACAGTGCTGTGTGTTTACTAATGTACTTTGACAAGAAGCTATGGACCATCACCAACTACTTCGTGGCATCATTATCATTGGCCGACTTACTTGTATCGGCTGTCTTGATCCCATTATTTATTGCAGACAAATTTAAGGAAACTGCAACAAGTGGCCATCTAGTAGCTTTCTTGTTAGTGGCCTCGATATACAGCTTGTGTGCTGTGACGTATGAACGGTATATCGCCCTGACACGCCCGTTTAGCTACAGATCGATAATGAGCACACGTAGAATCCTGTCTGTAATCGCGTTGGCATGGCTTGTTCCAACAGTCACGGCACTTATTCCAATCGCCTGGGACGCCGACTTTTCGACACCTTTCCATGAGGTGTACATTATAATCCTTGTGTTTATAGTTGTGTTACTTCCTTGTGTGGCGATGGTGTTGATTTACCTACGACTGTTTTTTGTCGTGCGAAGTTTCATCAAGAGAAATCATAGACGAAGAACAAAAGGAAATCGCACCGGAGATCGCGCGGGAAGCGAGGAGAAGGCGACAATGGTGTTCGCGTTGATTTTAGCAATGTTTCTGCTTTGCTGGCTGCCGATAATCTGGTTGAACGTTTGTGTCATCTTTAAACGACAGGACCTTATTACGATCCCTCTTCAATACGCATCATTCTTTACGATAGTACTAAACACTATTATAGACCCGTTGATTTATGCTTTCCTCAAGAAGGACTTCAATGATGCCCTGAAAAGAAGGCTGAATTTTCGATGTATTGGAGGCAAAAAGGAGAATGGGACTGCTGAGAGCGAGTGCATTACAATGCAAACAGCAGTCGATCGAGCGGACTACGTTTAAGAATTGTTTTCATTCTTATATACAATAGTGAGACAAATATCGCATTGCAATTACATCTGACAGTTCCAAACAAGATGGCGGATGAAGATTTTATCAAAACGCATTGCGAACCTTACACTGCTAAAAAAATGTACTTAAAAAGGTCGCCATCGTAATCATGGATGGCGTTGTTTGTTGACAATGGAAGTAGAAACAATCGACATTTTTAATATAGTAAGAGCTCGTTAAGCTGTGAAGCCTTTTCTTAGCCTTCAAGATTCGAAATGGAACAATAGGTTTACCTCCTTCCCACTCGGGACCACCTGTTCGTGTGGACTTAATATTAGAGATCTTAAACAACAGACGTTCGTGTTGCCATGGAGCCCAACCGGAAATCAAATATCAGTAGTTGACACATATTTGCACACGTCATGCGGTCGTGGTGATTGTCAAGGAAGCCGCCAAGACGCTTTTCACCTCAGTGTTGTTTTTTTCGTACAGAACGTGAACGGGGCAAAATTTATTGTAATACTGAGTATGAAATAATTGGATTAAGCACCGAAAGATTGGGCAAAATACCTTTGTTTATCCATGGTTTACGTTTGGGCATTTCGAATTAGGTATTCGCGCTCTTCTTCCTGAGCGTGTCCGTCGTGTCCGTCGTGGCAAGGCGTGCACTGCTTAAGCAGAAAAAATTGCGCCAAAAACGCCGTATTT
>JAOBRD021032391.1:0-28312 GCA_027575215.2 Hydrozoanthus sils | reverse complement strand
GAGGGAGAGGGGGGGGGGGGTTATCTAAAGATTGCTAATAGCCAAAGACAGAAACACACCATGAAGTCCGGATACTAAACATATTTGACCATTCAAAATCTGAAATAGGTGCAAACGTTGACAAGATATACTTTTGACGTATTTGCTTTTATATTGAGAATAGTGGAGGTTTATTTGAAACTTGAAGTTCTAGATGGCGGGCTTATTAGGGAGGGGGACGTACTATCAAATTGAAGCTCTAGACGGCGGGCTTAACTTATTAGGGAGTGGGACTTGTTAGCGGGGAGGGGGCTTGTTTAAAAAAGTGAAACTCTAGACGGGGGGTTTGTTAGCGGGGGGGGAAGGGGTTATTATAGTGTTAACAGTAAACCAGCCATACACACACAGTAAAAACGGTAAAAAGGGTTGGTTGTTGACAACTCGAACTTAGCACATGTCGTCGACAACCCGTTTTAGACACAATGTTTTTAAGTGTCAAGTCTTTGAAAGTACCAGTTGCGGTAAAAAACAAGAGTTTCACCTTAAAAACATCACTTTGTGAAATTTGTCTCGCATCGTTGTTGCACATAAGTTTCGGCTAAAAGTCTCAGCGCAAAGCAGCGGCTTGACCCAAGACTAGTCCATCAACCTTGCAGTTATATCAGGTTGACCAAATACTTATGCAATAGTCTCTCGCGCTTCCTCGGCCAAAATTGTATTGGGAATTGCAATGTTTAACCTTTGATATCCTATCACCTTTGTGCCCCTTAATTTATTTCCCGCATTATAATTAGCATACACAATCTTAAAACAAAAATATAGTAAGTTAGTTGTTGTATTGTCAACATCGTTAATTATCAGTATTCCTTTTAATTTTCGTTCGAATCCGTTAGCTTGATCTGCTTTGGTCTTACTACTAATGGTGCCGCTAAAGTGCCTAAAATTTTTTATGGTTCTTGAAATATTAACATTTAAAGTTCTCAACTGATGACTTCATGTGGGGTACCAACAAATATACATTTCAATTAAATCTGCTGCCAATCCATAATCTTTGGATGTATTCAAGCCAAACTTGGGCTGCTGCTGTATCTCAAGGTAGATAGATCACCAGTGCAGGTTTCGCTAAAATTTATCTAAAGGTTATGGGTTGGCAGCAGATCTAAAATAAATGCAAACTTGTTGGAACCCCACATGATGTCATCAGTTGAGAACTTTAAATGTTAAAGTCCATATGAAGGGGGAAACAAATATTTTTCCAGTGCGTAGACCTTGCTTAATGAGGAATAGTGGTAAAAAAAGTTTGTCAAAATCTTTCCTGGTTTTCGAAATATCAACATTTAAAGTTCTTATTTGATGACATCATGTATGCATCCAACAAATTTGCATTTTATTAAAATCTGCTGCCAATCCATAACCTTTGGATATATTTAAGCCAAAAAATCATAAAAGACTTTGACAAAAATGTTTCACCGCTATTCCTCATTAAGCAAGGTCTATCCACTGAGGTAATAAAATTTTTCCCTTCATAGGCACTTTAAGGTTTCAAGAACCACGAAAGATTTTGACAAAATGTTTTCACCGCGTCTATCCACGGAATTAATAATTATTTTCATTTCATAAGCACTTTAAGTGGCTATTGAGAGTTTTAACTGTAGCCCAAAACTATAGCCGGAAGTGGTCGAACATCTTTAAATAGCACATATATTAGTTTCCAATATCAAACTTTGACTCCAGTACAAGTGGATTTCATCTGACGTAATGTTTACAAACAAACCATCAAATCTAAACACTTTCGGGACCTTAAACAAAGAAACCTTTGTCTCAAACTACCAATCAAATAAAAGTTGACTTGTTAATAACAATGACTGTTCAAAACTCTCCTATAGGTGTTCTCTAGAGAAGAATACCGTGCCTAACACAAAAATCCCGCCAAAAACTATAATTGAAGTTTGAGACAAGCTCGGTTTAGCATCGGATAAAAAAAACTGCTAAAAGGGATTGAAATCTAACAAGTTTCTCAACAGTCACTTGATGGAAGTCAATGTGCTATGGATACACGAACAACTGAGCTTTTCTCTGTCAGAAATGTACCGACTTCGTTGTTTCGATTGCAGCAGCTATAGAAACTCAGGAAGCTTTTCCCTCTGTTATCGGGTGGCTGCAGAACGGTGTAAGCGATTGTGTACGCCATTCCCAGCTCTACAAGCCGGAAGCAAGTCTGGAACACCCACCAAGGCCAAGGTTGAGGATTCACCTCCTTGCTGTAGATTCCATACACACCGAACAAAGAGTAGGTTTGTAGGCATGTACAAGCGACAGCGAGGATGCTTGTTGCTATGGTAACCTTTCCGACCTTGGTGCACCAAGTTTTACTTTTACAAAACCTTTGACTAGTGGAGCTGTTTAACTGCTTCTTGTTTTCTCTGCCGCGGAGAATGACCTTTGTACCGCTGTACAAAAATGTCGCGGAGTTTATTACACCCCACACAATGAAGAAGGACTGGCAGACGATAAGGAGTTCCGTTCGGTCAGGATGGATCGCAACAGTTGTGTCGGCGATGATCACCACAACAAAATGCAGAACGATCACACCAGATACAAAGCGGACGCTTTGTAGCTTTTCGGAGCCCAGCTGTAGTTTGACCGCCTCAAGGAATGCGATTCGGAGCAGACAGAATGCAGACATCAGACATGGGAAAGCTATTCCAAATAGCGGTCGAACAACCCACAACGGACACTCGCTGATGTTCTCTCCAGATTCATATGGGTCAAAGAACAGATACATTGCTCGGGAGACTCCTAGAAAGATCAGGAGGCCGTTGACAGCGTTGAAAAGTAACTTGCGTGCAATAGAAACAATTCGCTGGTGTCTTATTATGGCTATGATAGAATTCAAAGCCAACATAGCATACACACAACCAAAGCCGATATAGTGGAGCTCCCAAGCGAACCCCCATTGTTGTTTAGCAACAGGCCAATCAGGGCCAGGTTCAGGAACAGGATCCGTGACTACTGCAATACTCGGCGAGGAAGTTGAGTTTGCAAAGCTTTCGTTGACCATGTTTTACTTCGTGTGGATCTATAAAAAAAAATGTTTTGTGAAATCTAACGCTAGTGTTGATGGTGACGTCGGCGACGACGTTGATATTGGCGAAAAACAAAAATGCTGATGTTTATGATGCTAATAGGCTCTTTGCAGCTAGATGGGCTACATGACCACATCTATCTTAAATCAAGCAGCAACGACAAAATGGTATCCAGAAATGGAGAGAGCAGGTTAAAATTAGTAAAAAGGCAAATTTTCAGCTTCTGACCTCAAATATGTAAGAAATGGCGAGTAACAGAAAGAAAATATTTTCTTAGACTGATTTGTATGACTGGAGCAAACCTTGCTCTCTATTACCATTTTCACATTTACTTAGAAAAATTTGATTTTATATTTGCTTTAATTTTTTTATGTAGTTAACGTCGAGACTTTAAGCCCTGCATCTAACTAAATGTTGACCTGCTCTTTCCGTTTCTGAACATCATTTTGTCATAGCTTATTAATTTAAAGTAGTTGAGGTCACATGACTTCTAACCGGCCAAGACGCGCTTTTGAAGTGAGTGAAGGGAAATTTGGTTTGAGATGATACGCGTGATCTCAAAATCAAACGAGCGCATGGTGCAAGCACAAGGAAATTGCACAACACAAAGTTCAATTATTCCTTTTTTTGTTACACCCATTTAACAATTTTATTCACTAAGGAGCAGTTTCGTTAAACAGAAAAAATTGACCCAAAAAGTCTATCTTGTTTTGCTAATGTAATCTGATTGGCTAAAGCTATATAGAATTTAACTGGCTGTTACTAAATGGACAAGCCATTTATTTTCATGTTGTTTCTGCACTATTTCTAGGCGTGCCTTTGGCCCCGGAAAGTATAAAAGCCAAGTGAAGGAAAAGAAAAAATAAATATATCTGTAATAAAGTAAAAAACGAGAAAGTACGATCGGTTTAATGCAAGCTGTGAAAGAAATAGAGGATATTACATGGCCGCTTGGAGATACGAATTTCATCTTCGAGTGTTGAAAAAATATTTCACAAGTGAGCACAGCTCCGTCACTCGTGAGATATTTTCAACACGAGAACATAAAATTCGTATCTCCAAGCGGCCATGTAATTTTCTTTTTATCACATACTTAGTAAGATTCTACATGTTTCTCTCAATCATCAACGAAGTTATAGATTGACAAGTTGTTTCAACGGCGGGAAAAGTTTCATATCAATCACACGTAATGATATGGAAATCGTGCGTTTTTATGTCACCACGTATGATTGATATGGGTGGCTGATACGCTCTATATTTAATCGATCTACTATGTGAATATCAATTTAAGTAAATGATAAACTAAGATTTAGGGTTTCGCGATTTTATTTCGCGCGGTTAGCACGGTTGTATCAAGGTTATCCTCTTACTCTTTTCTAATATTTCAAAGAGCATACTGAAAAGCTTTCGTTTAAACACTATTTTTTACATATCTCTCATTCTTCCTAATATTTCATTCCATGATTTAGCGCCTAATTTTGGACGGCTTGTCTTAGTTTTTCAAAATTGAATTTTTTGACGTACATATTATTTTCGTTTCGTGTTATATTCATGAATATAGATAATTTCTGCGAGAACAATTTGATATATATAACGATTTTTGAGGGTGCAGCATTAGTTTGAGTATATGTTAGAAAAGACACAGACTTAAATTAGAGAAAGAAATATTTGTGGCTTGCTAGTGAATGGCTGACAGAAGAAAGATGCCATTTTAGAGTTCAAAACGGTGCAATTTAGGAATTAATCACAGTGTCTGATCCCAAAAGATGTAATTTCAAAATGACAAATCGATGGTTTTAATTTGCTTTTCTCACTTCTATAACCGTCAGTATAAAATTTTACATTTTATCCTCAATAAACCTAAATATATTCCAGAACAAAAGTATATGTAAAACAGAAAAAAAAAATTGTCGCTAAACTTTTCCTTTTTTAAACTTAATAACGCAATCTAAAATTTTTGTTGCCGGGATTGCAGGTGCTCCAACACGAATCCTCTACATCAGTTTGGTACAGTACCATTTAAAAATAGTTTGAGCTAACAGTTGTGCACATGCACATATTGCTTCTTAAAATGCTGACAAGATTTTGCAAGTATTGGCTGATGGACTTAAATTTGGCAGTTTACATCATTGATATCAATTTGAGATCCTCCGTGTAGTAATCTGTTAGTTATTATACACTGAATCGTGTTCTATCCTTTCTATACTGAATAAGAAAAAAAGAAAAAGAATATCTGTAGTAAAATTAACTACGCGAAAGAGAAAAAGAGCCTTGTGGTGAACAAAATGATCAAAAGCTGATTTTATAATTACCAAAAAATTTCTAAACCTATATTTTATCCGTTTTATGATATTGGCAAGGATGACTCACGTTCACGTTATAATTAATTTGCAGGTTCAAGGAAGATGATATCTTAAAATTATCCAGTTTGATATTATGATAAAGTTGAAAGTTGAAGTTCAAGTGTACTTACTTAGCTGACGAACAAGTATTTTGCAAGTATTGGCTGATGCACTAATATATTTGGCAGTTTGCATCATTGATATTAATTTGAGATCGTCCGTGCAGTAATCTATTAGGTAGTATACAGTCGCTTTCTATCCTTTTTATAAACAAGAAAAGAAAAGAAAAAAAGTCAACTGACACGAGAAAGAGAAAAAGAGCATGGTGGTGAACAAAATAATCAAAAACATTAGCTGATTTTATAACTACTAAAAAGTTTTAATCATTGTGACATATACCTATATTTTATCCAGTTTACGATATTGACTAACGTTCTATAATCACTTTGCAAGTTCAACGAAGATGATATCTTAAAAGAATTGTTTGATATTATGATGAAGTTGAAAGTTGAAGTTCAAATGTACCTACTAGCTGACGAACTAAGCGTTCTCCTGGTCCCTCTAAGTCTAAATCAAGACTAAAAACTTGTTTGATACTTGAGCGAAAACTAGTCGGCTTGTTTACTTTAAATTGGGCAGCACTGCAGGTTTTACGAAAGATTTCCTGTATGGGCGACACAACGTAATTAAAACAACGGTTGTTTTGTACGATTACCTCGTTGTTTGTATGACAGTTCAAAAGCTTTAGACATGCGTCGTGTGTATTTATCTGGAACTCTTATTATGAACTCTGCAGGTTGTCAATAGACGTTATCATTGTAAGGGACTCTGAACCAGCTTGTAAAAAACCTTTAGAAAATTCAAACTGGTTTTCAATAAAATCGATCGGATGTTTACAGTTTCGTGAAGGTAATTGCAACCGACGTTCTGATCTAAAAAACAACAAGTATTTATTTATTCAAAAGCTTTAGCGAGCCTGGTTTATTGGACTTAACGGTAATAGAGCTAACTTTTTATCGAAAATTTTGTAGTGAGCGGCTTTACCTATTCGGTACAGTTAGACATCATTTAAGTTGGGGAAACTAAGAGCGCAGTGGGATTCGGTAGTGATTTTAATTTATTGTATACAATTTGCTTTACTGGCCTAAAACAAACTTTAATGATGTAAAACTATAGTATAACTATATATCGTCAAACAATAAGTGCTAAAAGCAAAAGTAAACGTACAGAAACAAACAACATGTAAAAGCATAGAATTCAGTCAAAAAAGGTTTGACGTGTCAAGCTAAACAGAATTTTTTTTTTGTTGTTGAGATGATCGAATACAAGAATCCTAGGTTGGTCTGTTGAATTTTCTTCAAAAACTCAATAGATGGGTCATCATCAGAATGTTGATAGAAAAACTATAAAGCACGAATACATGAGTAACGATATGTGTGCTTTCATTTCTTTCATCGTGAGACTATGCGGGAGGTACATTTTTTGATAAGAATAAACTTTAGTAATTTAAGATTAATTTTTAAAAAACAGTTGCTGCAAGTGAAGTTCTATCTTTAGGAAAAACACTGAATGCATGTATGATGACTGACAAACTTGAGAGCGCGAACAAAGGATCGCTCTCTGGTCAAGAAGTGACAACTAGTAGAAGAGAAATCGCGATTTAAAAGCTGCGCATTTTCAATTTGCAGACAATGGACTTCGACAAATCGTAAAAAATTAACGTTGTCAGTCAAAACAATAACGGATCCATTAGGAAAGAAAATGACTTAGTATATTTAAAATGTCGGGGAATAAGCGCGCGCGCACAAAAGTGAGTCAAATTCATAAAAAGCAGTAATTATATATCTGTTTTATTATTTTCCAAGCCTAAAACAATAACAAGTAAAGACACTATGCTCATTAACTCCAAAAAATATTTGCTTTCTGGGGCTAGCATCGGAGCATGAAATCAGTCACTCAAAAATTTCCGATAATGCCAACTGACATGCATTCCGTCGGCTGTTCTATCTTTTAAATATCGCTACATATAGTTAGGATACCCAACAATTAATTTTTTTGACACAACTTGCTAACTACAATTAGAGAAAAACTAACTCAATAAATTTGAAATTAAACATAAAAGTATGTGTGGCGAACCACTTAAAGTCAAAGTCTCATTGACTGTGTCGAGCGTTTCGGAGGAAACAAGGAACTCCACCTTGCAGTAATAGTAAATGCGAAACGGTTTGGTTATATTACCGTGAGTAACTGTTGTCTCACCAGAGATGAATAGAATGTTAGTAAATGGTCGGTCAAGTTCTTAGAAAATTCATTTCAACTAAAACAAGAATATATATTTAGCTGTCTACCCACTCACAAAACGTCATCAAAGGGCTAACACACCGATGATAACGGATCTCCCAAAGTCGACAAGTTGATTGGAATATCATAGATCGTGTATCACATATCACAAACTCAACCTTCGCAAAACCTGAGCCATCAGAATAATCTGTCAAACGCACAAAACCCAAAGAAGATTTTAAACGCCGATGCATGTTTAATTCCATGAACATAACAATTTCAGTGCGCTTCACTAATCTTATTATTTATTTTTCAACATTAACACAGAATTCAAAAAAATTACGAAAAATTCAGACCTGAAGAAAAAAGTTATTCCCAGAAATGCTACTGGGTGACAAACTCCAGGAGCTGACCGCAACTAAGAGTACGTAGTACGGAAGAACTAAAAAGGGCAAAACTTCAAGCGCTTTCGTACGCAAGTCTCTTCTCTTAACATATCAAATCTTGAAAAAGATAACAGGAGCTAATATTGAATGCCGTTTAATTTAATTTAATGTTTTGAGGCGTAATAATAGTACGTCAGACCAAAATACTAGAGGTTCTGGTGCGAAGGTCTTGATACATTTCTAGCTGGTTCAGATACGAAATCTTCCCAACTCTCCCAGAATTCTCGATGTTTTTTACTTTTTTTTCAATTCTGTGCATAGCCACTCCTAAATCTGAACTTCCTTATGCAGAAATTTAAAACGATACCGTCACTTTTATTAATAGTTCGGGTGTAGAAGGCGAATATTTTCATGTTAGATTTTAAAAATATATTCGGGTATAACTTCTTTTATACACCAATGAAATTCAAAATTCGTTAACTGAGGATTTACAAGCTGCTTCCTTGTATACGGCGGATGGAAAATAAATTGCTACCCGTAGAAGAATGATATTGAACATTGAATACAAGTCAATAGGAGTGCAGATTATTTGTTGAGATCTAACAAAAGAAGAAGGGAATACTGATAGGGCAATCTTATATTGTAGATTGGAATAATCAACCTGAAAAATAAGGAATATCTACATTGAAATTATTCCGCTTCTACATTCACCCGAGCTACTAAAAAAATGACAATATCATTTTTTAAAAATTTCTTCATAAGGAAGACTAGTCAGTCGGATACATTCGGCTTATCGGTGCAATATTTTTTTCTGAAAACATTATGTGGGCGATTTTAAATCATCTGTTTTTACTAATTATATTAGTAATTCACATTTATTTCTCATTTTTGGTACCAAGGTGTCCTAGCTTTCTGCTAAGGCCATCAAATCGAGCGCAATTAACATTGCGGAAACCAGAGTTACCTTAAAGCTATATTAATTGGCAACTTGTTTATAACACTATTTTCGATGATCTGGCATTTCTTATCAAGAATCTTAAACATATTAATAAAGACACCGGGTAAAAAGCAAAAGTAGAATGGTTCGATGTTGTCTGTATTCAATAAGATTAAACACTGTGATCTAGTAAATGTTTCCAAATTAAGATGTTCTTTAGTTACTGTTTATGTCATATTTAAAATATTTGTTTCTAACTGCAAACAAAATCCATGTAAAGAAGACTTTGGTGATTGCATCGATTCCCTTGATAGACCTCAATTAATTTTTCCGATAGATCAAACTTAATGCTTGCCACCATAGCTACACAAATCCTGAAACTACCTTAAAATTCTGTATGAATTGCGTGAAAACTGGTTAAACGACAAATTATTTTTTATTAGGCAGATAAGTCCAACTCCCTTCAGAAAAAGTGAAATTAGTTTTGTAAAATCTTGTAATTATACATAGATGACATCCCACAGGTGTAAGATGTCGCATGAGAAAAGATATTTTTGCGCTAATGATTTTTAAAGTTTATGTTTTAAGATATTTAGAGTTGGAATTGTAAATATACCTTGGTTCCCTTTAAATGAAAACAATTAAGATTTGCTTCATGCAGTGACTTTTAAATACTGATGGTTCGCAATTGAAAAAGGAAATCGAATTTAAAACTTAAGACCTGAAATGCAAATTGTAAATAAATTGAATTAACAATTTATCTCCAATTTGGTTTATTTTGTTTTTCTGCCTAGAAACGGTAAGTACTGCCGGATTCTAAGGCTTTTACCTTCAGTAAAGTAAAGCGTCTTCCTACTTTGATACCCTTTGTGTTACTGAACAACCAAAGAAAACGCGCATGTCATTTCACCTCCATCACATTGAAAATTCTGTAAATACTGAATCATGCTCAAACAAGAGAACTAAAACTTCATGCTTTCAGAATCGAAAACAAACCAGAAAACAACCAAAAACTTTGACTTACCTTCAAGATTAGGCAGCTAAACAATTTTTTCAGTAAAACGACTGTTGACTTCTATATAAATACTCGACTTATCCGGATATTTAATTTGCAATTGTTAGGCCTCAATATCTTCATGTCAGTGCAACGTCATGGTTTTTGATATTGCACACTTGCGATTCTTTACTATAGCTTAGAAATATGTTGTGCCTCAGAATGTATTCTTCTGTCGGAGAAGATCTATTTAACTTATGGATTATTAGTCGTCTATGAATAAGCCGCTGAAATAAATTCACCTGCATGAAACTAAATACTACTTTATAGAATCGATATCAACCAGTAGTTTACCAGCATACTGAAGTACCTCCCACCTGTCAAGGAACTGATTAAACCTCCGTTAGAGCTTTATTTCGACATAATTTTTTTACAATTTTTTTGATATTTGAAGAACAGGCGCCAATATCATTAGTGTATGTTAGTTAAACTTTGAACAAAATCTAGTAAAAGATTATATGATCACTTTATTCAGTTTTTGAGCAACACAGTTAAGGTGGTGTCTTCTACAAACTGAAATATCTCATCTATTTTCTATCAAAACAAATAACAGACCCTTATGAATTGAAAGTATATGAATAACACACACGTAGACTTCTGGTTATTCTCAATCTCAAATGTTTCATCGCTGTATGGATTGAACTGAAAAGCCGAAACCAATTGTGGAATTGCACACAGTTTGGGTATCCTGCTGATGAACAGTAACTGTTTTGAATTTCTTTTTTATTTCAGCAGCATGTACAGTTTATGTCTGTAATTTTTTGAAATTAACAGGTGCAAACATCTTTGCAATGATTAAAAAACACGTATCAGGGTAAAATCGATGAAAAGCGCTCACTTTCAGACCGTACATCAGTAAGACGACAACCATAGGATTTGAAAATGTACAAGAACATCACATTTCCAAATAGGCCCGTAAGAGTTGAAATTCAGTTTATTTGGTAAAAGATTAAAAAATCTATGTTTTGGAACGAAAATCTTTCAAACTCCATACCTATTGTAATGATAGCGCATGCACTGAAATAGCACGAATTAAGGTAGAAATGTTTCGATAATTATCTGTTTGTTGCTTTGGACGAAAAATAAAAGGTTTAAAGTAAAGGAAAAGTAAAAAGCCATAGGAAAACGGAGACAATGGCTTTGAGTTACCGAAAACACACTGTAATACTTTAAGTTTCAATTAATAGAGGGACCTTTTCATAATTCTTCCCCTTATTTTCTTCTTAACATTAACTTTCCTTTTTATTCTATGTGGCTGAAGAAGAGCGTTTAAACCGCCCGAAATATTACACAAAAAAACCTTTTAAAACATTTATGGTGTGATTCAGATAATACTTTAATTTTAGTTTTTTCCTCGTGGATGGCGTCAGTCATCGATGAGGCTTAGAAATGAAGTGAATTGACTCACTCGGCTGTAAAATTCTAATCAAGGAGTTAATGTATATGTAGTATGGGGGATTAGCTCTGTCGAAGATGTATACCGAATTTTGTACAAGGATCGCTACCACGTTTTTATTCTTGCTTGGTTCTCGGTCTTACTCAAGACTTTACAAACTCTAGCTCCGAACTGGCGTTCGTGCAACTGTATTCTGCTTTTCTTAAAAACCACCCCTGCTTATATGTCATAAGATCGTCGATTTCAGATAAACACAATTAAAAGCATTTTGTAGGAACCTTGTGATTTTTGTTAATCTTAGTTACTATACTAATTAAGTTTCGTGGGAAATTATGTATGCGTTCGCGCTCATTCACGTCAAGCAAACGGCGCCGATTGATAAGAGATTTTCCATTCAAAGGAGGAAAGGAAGCCGTACGTAATCCCATATATAATTTTCTTTTGCCAAAGATATTTTTTTTTCGAAATATAATTTTGGTCGGTTAAGTTGAGTAAACCGAATACGATCAGTTCAAACGCAGCATAATTTCCCTTTACTACTTGAAAATATATAATAAAGGTTTTCTATAAAGCGAATAAGTATAAGTTATGGTAAATACTTTGTTACATGTGTATTTTAAATTATCCGTTTATACGAAAAAAAACATTTTTTGTTCCCGACTCGAGTTTGAACTTAACTCTCGATCTTTCCAGTTGCTCGATTCCAAAGCTGTTTTAAAACCTTCCGACGGCCAACACTCTAATAGTTTAATTATTTGAATACGTCACGAATTTCTGACGCATGCAAATTTTCGAAATTTTGAGCTCACGAGAATGAAGGATTTCACCACGAGGCAGGTGATTCGTCAACGTTAGTAAAATTCAACATTATTCCTATGCTTGTAACCTCAAAAAAAACGAGTTTATTCTGGTACCTTAATCTTATAATATAAAAACTGAACGGAAACCTTTTATCAAACTGTCGACATTGCAGCTGTTTGTGTTTACACGTCATCTCTTCCAGACATACCGCTGTCGGATATGTTTTTCGCCACTGTATTAGTTACCAGTTTGCTGATTTGGTGTTTTGTATTTCAAAAGCGGAAAAGTAGCCAGAATTCTAGCGGCCTACTTAACTCTTGTTGTTTCTATCGAAGAATAAAACTGTTTTCACAGAATATTTCAAATTATAACTAAGTATTAGCTGCGGACAAAGAAAAGAAATAATTTGTGAATCGATTATTTTGGCAAGCTGGGGTCACCACCAAATTATCAAGAATTCTGTTGGTAAACTTGGAAAAACAACAACCTTTATTGTACTCCTTAAAAATGGAATAGTTACAGCTTTGTCAAAATATCGAAAGTTCTTTAAATACAGTTATTCAATACTTTAGAAGTACTGGCATCTAAAATAACCACAGGCTTATTTTAGATGCCAGTGAATAGCCACAGTTATTTTAGATGTCAGTAAATATCCACAGGCTTATATTCTACCATGTGGTGGCTCATAGAGCCTTTGATGTAATTTAGAGACAACTGTTTAGTTGACTGATCATCAATTTTAGAAAACAGTTTCAAATATGTTATTCGTGAGTGCAATGAGACAAATTATCAAAAGTTGCGTTTTTATGGTACAGCCAAACTCATCACAAACTTTGCATTAAAAACAAAGGATTCTTCAAAATCCTTGATATCAAGCCTTAAGGTTAACAATGAAAAAATCCTATCTCGAGCCAAGTTACCCATTTTGGCCGTCGCTTATGTCTGGTTTCCGTAATGCTAAGAGAATGAGAACCTTTGACTCCCCCTGGACAGGACACTAATCCATCGCAGGTTTGCTTCCCAACAGAACTGGTACTCATTTATACAGCTGAGTCGACTGGAACAAGTCAGGTTAATTGTCTTGTTCAAAAACACAACACAGTGGTCTGGCCGAGGCTCGACTAACTCGCGACCCTAGGATTACGCTATAACCGCTATGCCACTGTGCCGCCGACTTTGAAAAATAGTGCTTAAATATAAGCTAAAAGATGATTTTTAAAAACAGGCATCCAGCAGTAATTTAACCTTTAGTCTTTGATTCCCTATGGACGGGACACTATCACTAATCCATTACACGTTAGCCCCCAGCAGAACTGAGTCGGCTGGAGCAATTCGGGTAAACTGTCTTGCTCAAGGATCAGGCATCCAGCAGTAAAACCTGCTACTTAGCATAACTCGACTGAAGGGAGGAGAGGAGCAAAATGATTTCATTTGAAATGAAATCGTCGGGGTATTAAACGAGATGACAAGAAGTACCCTCTTTGGGAATTCAAACTATCATGCTAGAAAAGTTAAAATTAAATAAATGGTTCTGGTTTGTGGCTGACTAAAGTGGCTTTGGTATAACCTGTGAGATCATAACTAAGCCGACTATTTCTAATTAAAAACTTGTAGTATAGTGTGATAAATAAAATGTCGCCGTGAGATGATGGGAAAAGATGACGTTTTGAGCGTTAGCCCATCGTCTAACCATCTCGCCGACGCATTCAATAGTTTTTTTTAAACTATTTATCCAAGTATTTATAATTAAGACTAACTCTCCTTTCATCCCAATCATTTCAACAGAATTTCACCAAAATTACACGATTCGTTTCTTCCTAAATTTTTGCATGCATTTAGTTTTCTTGAAGTTATCTTGAAATTGTTTTTGCTAGAAATTGGTTTATCGAATTTGTTTAATACGCATGCGTTAGTCACCATGTCGCAGCGGTCGAAATACGAGGCGTGCATATCCGGGTCCTCTGCATTGGCACAAGATCGAGGCTACTGAACACAGCACAGTTTGTTAGGTGTCTCCGTTCGAGGTTGTTGAGTAGTGGCTCTAAATCAATTCTTTCTGTTTTGTTTTGTTGCCGGGATAACTGGCACCTGACAATTTTTATCAGAAGCCAAAAACTCAAAGCGCTGTCTTTTTGCACTATTTCAGCCAAATGCCAATCTTTCGAGTTTTCAGACGAACGAAAGAAACTCGCAACTCTCTTCCAGATATACGTATAGTATTTAAACTTCATCTAGGCGCCATATAAAAAGCTATCAATTTTTACGATATGAAAAAACGCCACCGGCAGATTCATTGGATCTGGTAGAGTTCTTATTGACCTTCAATTCTTTCTACCATACAATCAGGAAAACGGAGATTCCTTTAATTTTTTAGGCTGATGCAGTTGGTGTGCACCAACATCATCAAAGATACTGATTGTAAAATACTCACTCTGCATGATATTGATAATTATGGCTTCTAAGTGCTAAAACAAAAATTTACTAGCTATAAACAACTATCCTGTCTGATTTGTTTACATTTTATAAGCAAGTACATTTTGAAAGCCTCAACATATCAGAAATTATGTGACATCTGAAATGTTTTTAAAGTGAAGACTGTGTGCGCGCAAACGTCGAAAATGTAATTCTCTTGAAACAGTTTCATCTTCTACATGGTTTTTGGTTTATGTCAGTTGGTATATTAATAAGTACTTAGTGGTCAGTAATATAAAACACATGGATGTATGGCCTTTTTGATTTCTAAATGATAAACAAAAGGATATTTGTGAAAAAATTCGAGCACTAGCATTGAGTAAAAAAAATCCTGCAAACCGAAAATTTCCCATATCCCATCACTTGTCTAAAGGTCCGTCTCGTAAACAATAGAGGTATAGTACTGAATGAGTTAAAAATACTTCATAGTTTCAGACCCATTTGTTTTCTTTAACATAGAACTTGTTCCCTGCAAAGAGATTTCCGAGATTAAAAGATTTGTTTAAAAAAGTCAAAATCCTGCCCATTTTGGGTATATACCTTCGAGGGCCTCAAACCTTAGTTATTGGATTTAGAACATATTGGAATCTTACACTTTTAGTCACCCAATAAGCGTTTTAGATCGCAGATTGCTCCAAAATGTCTGATTCCGGCTTTAAAACAATTTCGGAACCCTGCCGACGTGACCCTAAATTTTGCTATAGGCCAAAGGAAAAAAAATAAAACCATTTGTAATAATCCTTTTAAAACTTTCAAGCAAAGAGTTGAAATCCTTTCACGCCACCTCTGATAGGAGACATGACCGTCTAGAAGAAGAGGAGAAGGAGAAGTTCATTTGACCTACGTCCTACAATAAACTTTATGATGACTGTTAAGCTTATTACTTTGTAATTTGAATAAATAATAGCTATATATCTTTTAAACAAACTTGTCGCGTCTTTCTTCAGCCTTGTAGCAGAAGGGCTGGGACTAGTTCCAGATTACACCAGCCGGGGCTATATCAGTGAGTATTGCCTCGCCAAACATTGAAAAATTTAAAAAATTTTTACTAAATTTCCTCACTACCCTATATATTTACTATCACCTCTTTGGTTTCTTCGAAGTTCTTTGTTTCAATGTTTTCTGACCCAGTGTTTAAAAACCTATCGTTACTGACGTCTGTTGCATTAAGTGGGACTCATAATATCCTAAATTATACTCCTCGGCAATTTTCTTTAATCTTCATCATAGAAAATAAGTAATAGATAGGATATAGATCTCCATAAGTATTTAATTACTCTCTGTATTTATTGTTCAGCACAAGCTCTCACTCACTACAAGGTAAGTTCGACCGAGAGTTGAATAGCTCGGCCAAGGGCAAAAACGAGCGGTCGGCTTGGATTAAGTCCTGTTTTGAAGCATCTCTTTAAAGGTTTTAAAGTTTCAAATACATTGATCTTATTTGACAGGTAAGAAAAATCACAGCTAGATTTTTATCTTATGAAGTTAAAAACCTCGACGCTACGCCGTTTTCTTTTTTAACTCTTTTGTTTGCCCGGCATACATTTCAACAAAATACATCTATATCTAAAATGCCATTAGTTATGTTGTCATTTGCGGGTTAACTTGAACAAAAAAGATCTAGACACGACTAAACACAGGCTCTGAAAATGATGGCCGAATAAAGGTTAAAACTTAGTGTTGCATTTTTCTGGGAAAAAACAAGGCCGAGATGCTTGACAGCAAAATTATAAGAAAGCTCATTAACATGAAATAATTGGTTAAAATAATCAAAGACATACACTTTTTTCCCTGTGTATCCCTGAAATCTTTACAAGTCAACAAACGGCATTTTGTGTGTTTAATTTAGCTTAGCAACAAAACTCGAGCAATACCACTGACGTGACTATTTCAAGCTTGCGTGAGCATGCTTTTCAGTAAACAAGAAAACAAACTATAATATTCATAAGAGATAAAGACTTAAGATTTATATACACTGAGTTTCAAACAATTCACTCCTTTTCTAATATATATCATACCTGTGATGAAGAACAAATTTTATCAAGAATAAAGAATCAACAATTTCTGTTTCCGAAAAGAAATAGAGAGTATACGGGTATTTATTTTGAAGGGGAAAATTCAACCAACAAATCGAATGAGTACACAGAATATCTAAATTAAAGTAATCCGTTTCAAGCCAGCCACAAGGTTTTTCTTCTTTTCGCCTGCACTTGACCTCTAAGAAAATACAATACATTAGCATGGGTTTTCATTAAAATACTTTCTTTGAAACACATTTTAGTATTTTTTGCTTGGAAGTATCTTGGTGCAGTAATGTACAAATAGAAAGCTTCAACGATCTCTTACCATTCCAATTGGTGAATCACTGTATCATGATGATAAATTTGAAACTATTTTAGTGATGATGATAATAATAATCAGAGATAATGAAACAATTTTGATAATAACAATAATAATAATGGTAATAACAATAGTAATGATAATAGTTTTAATGGTGATGTTAACTTAAGACATATAAGTAGTAATATAGTTTGTTTGTAATTCTGTGTCATCAGAATGTGGTTGTACATGATCCAAGCAAAGCAAGTCCTGCATGTTTTTGCAGTTGATATCAATCCATTCCAAAGTCCGAAGACCTAGCCTAACTAAATGTCGAGACAACCAGTTGGAAAAAGTCTAGTCTAGTCTAGTAAAGTTGTTTAATCAAAATAATTAAGGCCAACTGTTGACATCGGTATAATATATTTGTTGATAATCAACGGATACGTATGGCTACAGGATGACACGTTGCACGCAAAGCCAGAACTGCAACTTGTAGCCACCTCTGAAATTGTTGCAGCAACGGCGCGCGAAGTAAAAACCAATCCTACTCCTGAAACCTTGCAAGCAACTTTAAAGGTGGCTACACGAAGGGTTTCAGTGTCGCAACGTTGCATGCAATGTCGCACCATGTAGCCATACCCAAATTTCCTCAATGAGAATATTTTGTACCGGCGCTGTACAACGCGAACAAGCGAGCATTGCTTTGAAAGTCTTATAAAGATGAAAGACGTATTAAGCAAGAAAAGCAGGATAAAAACAAAAAATGGTTACGGTTTATGGAAAAAGAAGATCAGATACTTAGTTTCTTATGGCATTCAGTGGTGACCAATAAAGAGTGTTTTTGGAAGTTCTACTGGTTTTCTGGCAAAGTTTTTGGCTAATTAGAGATTGGAGGGATGGGTGCATATAGTAAAGGATCGCGAGCTGATAAAAGATAAAGTCAAATACATTTTTCTACAAGCAACGAGCATGCGAGAACCAGATTTACACTAGAAAATATTTCCCGGCTTGACTGCAAATTTGAGATTTTGAAATTGTCAGTGACTTTGCATTTGTAATGAGAAAGACAGCCAGATAGATGTACTCGAAATCGACGCGAAAACTGTTAATGTTTCTTCAGACCTCTTTCTCTCTCGCACATTAGTTTTTCAGGGGGGAGGTACTAGATATATTTTTGCCTACTACACATACCAGGCTTTCGACCTTTGTTACAAAACATTTCTTTTTGGCACCAGGATACAAATCCTTAAAACTGAGTAAATACTTATAAGCTGCATCTAAGTTTTAAAACGATTATTGACCTGAGCTCAGCTCAAGTACGTTCAACAGAGTCTGCCTCGGAATAAACTCTCATGACGTTTGCTTTATTTTCTTTATTTCCTCTTTACAACTTAATAACGTACAACTAAATCGTTAGTATTCTCAGGTAAATACAATACAAATACACGCGCCTTACTGCTTGGCTTGGGTGCTCGCTTATCAGAGATCTAGAAAATTAATGTACATGCTTGCGAAGAGCGAAAACTGTTGATGAAAAACTGCACCACAGAGAAACATGTCTGTTCATCGGTCTAGCTTTACCAGAGTTTTAACGCCTTTTATGACTGTTTTGTAACATGCCTTCGAAAGAGCCGCAAGACTAAAATAACGAACTCAAAGCGTCCTTAGGAAAGTGCCAAAATACCGAAATACCTAACTCATGGTAGACGAAAAGAAACACCACTCGCGTTGTTTTGCTCGTTCAAAGTGTATTCCCAAAGGGGTTTTTTTTTCATAGAAATAAGGGAGACTCCTTGCAGTCCCCTTGCACAACTGCACAACTCACAAGGATGATATTTTATTATCTGTTCAAATAATGTTTGCTCATCAACATGTTTTCAAGTTTTGGTAATAACAAGGTTGTTTTCTTCGAGGTTCCTCTCATTATTGTAAAATTGACTTCCGTTCCGCATTTAAAACTGACTTCACTATAATTGAGGTCAAAGCAATACTGTCGCGGGGGTTGTTTTCGTGGGTTGCGGGTATTTTCTATTTAGTTGTACATGTTTTGCTCAGCCTGAATCGCAGACTATCTAAACCTCCGGAAGTTTAGATAGTCTTTGACGCAGGCCTGTCAAGGAACTCTCAAAACTTCACTTTTATGGGTCCTTTAAGGAACCCTTTATACACGTGCACCCAGGTAAGTGTTTTCGTGTAATAACTGTTTCCAGGGATATTATACAACTTCATACAACCTGCTTTGAAATAACCTGCCTGGGTTCGGTTTTAAAGCTGTTTAGTACCGCGCCTGTTCTTTTTGTAATGAGGAACATCCCATCTTCGTCTCCTTGTCTGAGTGGGCAAGTCTTGCATGGCATGCTGGATGCTGAAGTGTATGCGGCCGTAGCGGAGTCTATATCAGTTTTCGTTTAAAGGTGTTGACACTGACAGTAATTTTTTTTTTTTTTGCGCTAATAAGGGGTCTATGAATTATCTCTGTGGCGCGAAATTGTGTTTTAACAAAAACAAATTAAAGTTTGCCAGCTTGTTCAACGATTTTTGTTTGTATGCAGCAAATAGCTCTGTGCGGTCTAACTTGCCCTTAGTAAACAGACTTGCTACGGCTCCAATAAAAAGAATTTGGGTGATATGACCGGTCGATGATCAATTCCGATTATTCAACTCTTTCAGCCCAAGTGTAAAAGGCTCCCAATTTAATTTAGCTGGTAAGTTTGGCATTCTCTCATCACCAAATGTCTTATTTTGTATGTGTTAAGTAATAATACGGTTAGAGGTCGGTCATGATGGTAGCTGATTGGGGCTGAAATGGCTTTTAATAGGTATGACAGAATTATGATTTCAAAATTTTCAATTTTTTTCTCTGCTTTGTTAATATATCTTTATTTAGTAAATGAATGAAACTCAAATCAAAACGAGACTGATTGTGGTTACTACCGTTGTTTTCTTTCTGCGAATTTTGATTTGCAAACTGGAGCATGACGGGAAATTGTGTCACAAACGAGATCGCATGACGTCGGCCTACTCAGCAAGCACATCAACAGCTTTTGTCCTTGGTACGTTTAGGATACAAACAAAAACGTTTTATGTCTTGCTTTTGACGCAATTAATGATACACCAGAAATGATACGAAATATGAAGTAGCAACAATTGCCTGAAGACACGGAAGTAGAACTTAACATTCTTAAATTAACAGAAAAATAATCTTGCATGCGTCCTCTTTCTTCTTGAGTTCGGTAAGAAGATGAGCTCACCTGGAAAAATTAACGCTCAGTAAAGTCTGTCAGCCAGTTTCTGCAAGAAATTATCTAAACAGTGAATAGAGACAAGCGGGACTTGTTTAGCAAGGAGAAATGGGGGGAACATCCCGATATGGTGCGATTTTCCGGACTGCAATCAAAAGCGGGGAATTCGCAACACTAAATTGTATGCAACGAAACTGAAATAATTATTGTTCTTATTAATTTGTTTTTGTCAGAGAAAAAAACACCATCCACAAAATATGCTGCAGATGAAGTTCTGTTGTTTGTTCGTTCCTAACTTTACTTAGTTTCAATTACTAGGACAGAAAAACTTGAAAGTAAACGTTTCCTAAAAGAGCAGAGCGTTCCAAAACTCATGTGTTTCAATCCAGTATTGGTATTTGATAGAATTTTGCTCTCTAATAAAAATTTTTTCAAACTTTTTCAAAAATTAGGTTTCCAAGCAATCTTCACGCAAACCAAGTTCTTTTTCTCAAATGATATGTTTTCTTACTTTCTTATAAAATTCAGTGATAACATGTTTATGATGACGTTTCGACGTTTTCGAATATAACGTCATTTTCAAGTCAAAAGTTTTTGGAAGGTAAAATTAACGAAGTTTATACAGGCCGTTATTGGATACTCTCAGGTAAGAGAACTAGCAATTTTAAAATATTTGGACGACCACTTAATGTTACTAAAAAGTAGAAGAAGAAGATGTGAGACATGTTTGTCGTTTTTCATCAGTAAGCTAATATCAGGGCGGAAGGACAGAAATATTAGAACTGAGGAGAAATGAATTTATACACCGACGCAAGTAATACATCATTCCTAACCCACGCACTAGTCCAACAAAAATCCGAGATTCAAAGGTAAGTCCTATACTTATAACATTTGGGGGGCTTTTTTCCTTGTCTAAACTAACTTTAACCTGTCAGAATTGTATTTAGATTTACCCTCCTAATTTTATAGACTAAATAAAAGTAAGGTTAATTCTCAGAAAGGCAACTTAAAAAACTTTTTTCTGTTGCTATGAACATCAGGTAAATGTTGTATTTTGTCACGCGTTTGTGCCAAAAATAAACCTTGCAAGGCATAAGCATAACAGGAAGTATATAATGTCAATCAGGCTATTAATGGCACAACAAGATGCTAATCAAAAAAAGATTCTGTGATGCAGAAAAGTGGTTTGTTTTGCCCTTCCTGGTTAGATGACGTGTGTCAGTCCATACTAGTTATAAAAATCGGCTGAAAGCGTCTCACTATATTTACTGTAGGCTTCGCAAACGGATGAATCACTTGCAGTATTAGTAAATCAGGAAAGCGTCTACGATCCTCAGGAACCAGCTCACCATATAAAAGGTACCTTCGTGATTTTTTTTTCTCGTGGCTATCACATAGAAGTATGTGCAAACTAATATATTAAGGCCCTATATTAGTATAATCAAAAGGTCAAATAGATTTTTTCTTTAGGCCGAATACATAAATGTGCCAACTACTCCAATTGATGTCAGTATCAGTGTAGTTAAGACCGCGGTGTAAATGTATTTTGTCACTTGAATTCATCCTTTCAAAGTTCTGAATGCTCGAGCTAAAATCAGCGTTTTGCCGATGGCGCCGGTTTCTTTAACTTTCTATTAGTTTTTGTGTGTGTGTTTTGAGTTTTGTCACTAGTGAGTTTTGAAGATTTTGCATATACAGAATATCAGAACTCTCTGAAGAAACGATTTTCTTCCCTACCGAAGTCTCGTAAATACAACTTACATATTCTTAAGCAATTGTTGTCTCATTGCTCGCTTGTTTTTCTTTTAACTGAGGCAGTTATCCAAAGCGAAGTTGTAACCGTAAGAGTCAACAGTGTATACTTAAGTAAAAATTTAAGTATAAGTTTAAGTATAAGTGAGCTGCCGTGTTGAAAGTTGTTGATTCAGCATTCCTTCAGAGCAGAACCTTATATTACCACTCAAGGTTTCAGGGCCAGGACTTATTACTTCAGAATTTAGTCTAATAGACAAAATAAACGTGCATTGCATCTTCCTCTATAATTCGTAGAAATTAATTGAAAGTGATATCAGGATTAACGTCTATCAATTTGCCATCATGTAGTTGACATTCTGTGATTTAGGTACAAAATACCAATTAGACTTAATCAAGTTAAAATTATACCAATTAAAATATTTCTGCGGCTTTATTGTTGAACCGAATATTGTGCTTTTTCTTACAAGAAATATATCTTTGTCAGTTGCGGTTATAATTTAGATAAATTATGTATTTTGCAGTAAGAGCTGGAAGTGTACAATAAGTGTGTTTTGTGAAATTGTTTTCGGATAAATGTCACACATTTGCTTGGAATGAAAAGTATAGTTATCAATTAGTGGTAAAACAAGTTTTTAAACAATTTAAAAATTGTTTTGATGACATCATAAATTCGAGAGACTCAAGGACTCAGATGACGTTGTAATGTGGTAGGCGCTAAATCATAACATAAATGATTAGCACTTTTACTGTGGTGTTCTTAAATTGTTCTTATTTCCAGATATTTCCAAATGAAAAGAGTGGTTAAAAGTGTTATGAACTTATATGTATAACTCAATCTGGGTTCATGAAGTAGATAAAATTCTTGAACTTGAAATTGTCTTATCAAAATTTCAGCCTGGTTATTGTTCTAGCTTGTTCTTAATTTGTGGGCAATTTCAGTATGAATGTTCCTAGCTTGTTCCTAATTTGTAGGAAATCTCAGTCTGGGTGTTCTTATGAAGTTTGTTCTCATAAAAAAAGCGTGTACCAAAATCAATTCAAAATCAGTGTTCAAGCATCTGTTTTTTTGTAATTTTTTGTTTTTCTTGTCTTGACCAGGAATGCACGATTTTGAATTTTTTATCCCTCCTTGAAGATTGGCAAAAAAAAAGAGAAAAATGTGAAATTTTTAACTACGACAGTCCTCCTTTATATAACTGCAGCTAGATTGCAAAGTATTAAGGCTGTGGTTGATTATGAGCATTACACAACTACATTTTGACGTCATACGTATTAGGCATCAATTAGGTGAAATCATGTTTTCCAAGAATACGACACGCAATTTCCTGTCTTTCTACATCTAGCACCTGCATAAAATTGTTCTATAAACGTTGTTAAACATTTTTATACCCTTATGACAAGAGTCTTAACTGCTCGTCTTCACACATTATAAACTTAACGATTTGTGCACAAACAGTGGGAGGTTGATTCTTCGTGATTGGCAAAGATCGACTTAAAGAGAGACATTGACAACATCGCGTATATCAAGGATCGAAACTAGAAAATTAAACTTAGAGCCTACATGCTCCAAGAACAAATCAGTTGTAAAACTAAATTGTGATTCTTGAAGCCCTTTTTTAAAAATGGTGAGGACTTTGAATGGGTTGCATGGCAAACAAATGTTTGCCTCTTCAAATTGATAGTATGTTGCTTTAAGAATTAAAATTGTCTTTGACTCTGACGATGACTTTGGAATTAAAGTCGAAATATTGTGATGATCATCTTCCTTGCTTGTGTGTTTCACGAGTCTCGTACACTAAGAACATGAAGTTCCTCGGTTAATTTTTTCTGTTACGAACAAGCAAAAGGAGCTTACACAGTATTTATATTAACAAATAAATATGCATTTTTGCAGGATCCCTGCACAGAATACAAGAAACCTTAAATCCAACAATCAACATGGCCAAAGTGAAGGTAATTTGATAGTTTTCAGTAAACACGAGGTATGAGATCGTGTGGTTGAGATACCTAATTAGACCCCAAACTTCGATTCCTATAACCCGTGAATAATCTATATCTTACATTATACTTTCTGCTTTTGTTTTAACCTTCTAGGCGGCAACATGCGTAACTTTCATTACAGCGATAGTTACTTTGACAGCAGCTTCTCCATTCTTTAACTTTGGGGGCAGAAACGCGCCGAAACCTACAGAAAAGAACAAAGGTTCTGGCAATGTTGTTCTTCCCGCACAACCGACCGTATCAACATCACGGCAACCAACTACTAAACCGCAAAACTATACTTCTAGAAAGCCTCGGAATTCAACTGACAATAAACAGCCAGCCTCTGAAAGCAAGAAACCAGTAAAGGTTAATAAAATACCCGTGGAAATTGGAAATTCGAACAAATGGGTTCGTAGAAAGCCATCCAAAGTTTATATGACTCATCCTTGTAACTTGGCGCATGATTTTAAGACTCAAGATTTTGAAACAAAGGACAGAAAAAAAGGTTTCAAGAGAGTCAAGTGCCATCGTCTGAATGAGGTATACTTGTTTTGCAAACGTTATTGCTTTTCGAATTTGAATAATATTTACACTTTAACTATTTTTACGAGGTGGAACTTTAGAAAAGGCGGAGGCTCAAGTTTGGCAAGAGCTACTAACAGGAGAAGAAAGAAAAGATGAAACGAGCCTCAAATCATCCAAAACTTCAAAACGTATCTGCAAGAAGCTCGAATTCTCAAGGTTTTACATACTTAACAAAAAAATTTTTTAATTGGATTTCAATTTCTTACTTTAGGATTTTTTTTCCCTTTAGTCTTGCCAGTTGGTTGCCAATATGACGCAAGCTCTAAACATTAACACTTTATGTCCCGGCCAGTTTACTGATCAACATCTTATTTATCCTTATATAGCATGTACAAATACTCTGTAATGAGAAAATGGTAGTTGATCAAAGGAAGAAAACGATAAAGGACCTCTTTACATGGAGCAAGTGGTCCCGACTTCAGGCGAGATAGTGCAAAATGCCATCCCCTGGCCGAGACAAATTTGAGCATGAATTATGTTTTGTGCTATCGCACATTTGCTAAGTCGTCAAGGCTCGTCCCGTCTGGCCGAGATATCTCGGCTACAACGTCTTTACACGCACTAAACAGACAAAAAGTTGTTTCGGCTTGCCGGGTGCACAGGCTCTCCGAGACGGGATGTTCGGCAGCCGGGATAGCCTGCCTACATGTGTACGAAAAAGCAAAATACAAAAGAGCCGGGAAACTAGGCATGTCGAGATATCCCAGCATGCCGGACAACTCGCTCAATGTAAAGAGATCCTAAAGTTGAAAAATAAATAGGGAGATTTAGCACAGCGTATACGCGAGACGCGAACGTGAAATGTGATCACGTCAGCAAGATTTTTCCGTTTTACGTTTGCCGCACGTACGCCAAAGTAAGGGTTTTCGCGTTTGATATTCACGTGAGATTTTTTTATCTTTTTTCAAGCATAAAACAGATTTTAAGTCGTAAAAAAGATAAAGGGATGTTATGCCTAATGTTCAGTTAGCTAAATCGAAGAAACAACACAAGAAATTGTTCAGATAGTGCGAATTGGCAATTTTCATCAACGGGAATCAAACAATTGTTAATTGTGACATACAAACAAAAAAAAAAAATTTTTTTCTTTACTAATTAATATGTACTTTCAGAACTTTTAATTGTTTTTAATTTACTTGACACTAGTTTCGAGTCTAATTCGAGTCGCTCGTGTATTTTCGCTTCAAGCTCACGTCAACGTGGAGCTTAAACCAAGAAAACAAGACAAATATACGGCAAACGGTAGGCGGCAAATTGGCGTTTGCCGTCACACGTATACGCGGTGCTAAATCTCACTATTAACTCTCAGTCGGCAAACTCGTTACGTGAGAAATTTCAGTATCGTTTCTTGTTGGGGAAATTCACCGATACTAGCCTGTTTGTACTTGAACAAAAAGGGTTTAATGTAAGAAATCGCTTGCAAATCACTTGCATTTAGCTTATTGCAAAATTTAAAACAAAAATTCCTTCTTTTTTAGAATGAACTGTTGAATATACGCAACTGTTCAGGTACTTTCCGAGAAACACACACAGCGATGTCATTTGAACAAGCTCTTGAAAATGCACGTGAAAGAACAAAACCGAAAGGAAAGCACAGAAACCGTCGCAAGAATCGTAAGCGTGACAAGAAAGTACGAGCCAAACGGGACACTTCAAGATCTGAAATGAAACGTGGATCGTGGGAGATCTGTAACTGCCGTAAAAGATACTCTATAGACGAAATTACTGGTTTGGGAATGCCTTGTGGGACGTGTTCCACAATTTACAGGCAAAGCACAATCAGCCGGTTTCCTGAGTACGTAAATGGCGTCATTTGTCACCCCAGCGAAAGCGAAATTGTCCAGAACCCCCAAGGAAATCCCATTGGTCGCTGTGTTCAGCAGTCTTTCACTCAAGATCTTCTGGAATGGAAAGGAAAATGGGAAAAAGATATTGTCCGAAGCGCACAACTTGGAATCGATGTTTATGTTGAAAAATGGGAGGAATATTCACAAGTTATCAAATCTGCATGTGTTTTTCAGTTTCTTCTGGGATGAACACAACCTATCTAAATACAAACAAGTGAAATATTTGACAAATTAAATAAAAGAACATCTTTTAAGGGTAAATAGCCCATGAACTCCTGCATGAGGTAATCTTGATATCAACATCAAGGTGTTGAATTAAAACGCGGTATATCGAGCGGCTAGGTAGCATTCCCAGGTATATCGAGGCTAGGTAGCATACGCCGGTACATCGAGTCTAGATATCATACCCCGGTACATCGATTCTAGATTTCATACCCCAGTACATCGAGGCTAGGTAGCATAGCCCGGTACATCGAGTCTAGATATCATACCTGGTACATCGAGACTAGATATCATACCCCGGTACATCAACGCTAGGTAGCATACCCTGGTACATCAAGTCTAAATATCATACCCCGGTGCATCGAGGCTAGGTAGTATACCCTGGTACATTAAGGCTAGATAACATATCCCGCTACATCGAGGCTAGGTAGCATACCCCGGTACATGGAGGCTAGATAGCATACCCCGGTATATCGAGGCAAGGTAGCATACCCCGGTTAATGGAGGCTAGATAGCATACCCCGGTATATCGAGGCTAGGTAGCATACCCTGGTACATCGAGGCTAGGTAGCATACCCCGGTACATTGAGGCTAGGTAGTATTCCCCAGTACATTGAGGCTAAGTAGCATATCCCTAATCAGAGACATCTCAATGAAAGAATTGACGTGTAGCTTAATATTCGCAAATCTGCTATGTATACAAAGAGACAATAATTGTCTAAAATAAGTTATTCAATAAAGTTGATCAAAAACTTTGAAACTAAACTACCGAAGCAGAAGCAAATCTGGATATTTTAGTAAATGAGTACTGACTAAGCCTGCTCTGGATGTTCTCCATGCTGGAAGTTTTGAAATGAGATTTATAAAGGTTTAACTCCTGTTTTTTAAGACAACTGTTATTCTTTAAAAAAATTACTTCCGGTAACCAATATACTCAATCTAAATGGCAGGGAACGGACCAATACTTCACTTTCACCAATAAAGGTACTTTAATGCAAATTTGCAAAAAATGAAAAGTCCCCATATTTTGGACTTTAAACGACAGGGTACCCGGACTAGCATTTAAGTCTCTTCGGAATCTTCCTCCACATATTTTATTGAGATATAATTTATGTTTAAACTGCATTCTTATCTACGCTCTCTTTATAGCTTTTGGCGTCTTCTCTTCTCTTCTCTCTATGAACCCATCTCTACCTACATGGCGCATGTGGCCTCATATAGATCCGAAATAACTTCCTTGACGGAATGTGATATTGATAGTATATTATCGTATGATCAAACAGAATCCTGCAATTTGATTGGCTGCTAAGAAGGGCAAGATTATTTAGTAACGTCTTCGGGCATTACAAACTTTAATTATTTTGTTTGTTTCTTGGATCCGAAATTCTCTAAGAAAGGTTTCTAAATTAACGCAAAGCATTTGAAGCCCCTTTTGAAATCGCTAGCCTAGATCACCGTAAATGCTCTAGTAAGCCCCCCCGTCTAGGGCCACAAGTCTTAAACAAGCCTACCCCCTCTCAATCCCCCACATACGTAAGGCATATTGTCACGAATGTATTTTGTCAATCTTTTTACTTTTGAAATAGCACACAGAGTTTCAGACTTTGGCTATCGACAGTTATT